>JAIZAY010000820.1:0-28643 GCA_029531755.1 Holothuria leucospilota
ACGTTTTTAAACAATATCAAAACATTATTTGAAACAATGAAAATGTTTTTTTGATGATCTTAAAACATACTTAATATAATGCAACATATTCTTTGATATTGTATGTTATTTACATATCACCACCCACACATTAAAGCTGCTTACAGATTGCGTGAATGTTTACTCAAACTAATTCTCAACTGAGGGCAAAATTATTCATAATTAACATTTGACAAATATCATGAAAATGTTTCGAAATGTGTGTTTATCGGCCTACATGCCTGCCTTACCAACTTGTAGAGGTCACCAGACTGTACTAGTGTTGAACGGTTAGTGCAATTCGGCTCAAAGACGTACGAGTTAGGCAAGCGAAGGCCGTAGCCTTACTGGAGTTCGGCAAACCCATTATTCCTGCAGATAGCGGTTTTACCGTTGAAACCTTGTGGGCAATTACCAACAAACTGAGCTTCAAGTCAGAGTTGAAAGGGTACAATTCCACCACCAGACAGGCTAGGGCTGGGGGGGGGGTTCTCCCCGCCCCCCCCCCCCGGCCGAAACAGTGGTAGGGCGGAAGTATGCTTCCTCCCCCAGCCCCTTCACATCAAGAACGAAAACCACTTATTTGTTCCCTCTGTAAAAAATGTAAAAAATTGCCTTTATTCTCCTTAAGCTTTCCCAAATATTGCACCAAGTTGTATCTAGGACCCTCAAATATTCAAAAATTTTCCAAAGGAAAAGGGCACCCCTCCTCCAGCAGTAGAACGGCGGTCCGAAACAACGTTTGAACTCCTCCAGCTGAAAGCAGCTTCCTGCGACTATACAAATATATTTCATTGCGCTACGTGAAGCGATCAATGCAAACTGAGTAATGCTGCAGGATCGTTCATATTTATCACACGATTTGTAAGACGTAAGATCTCATAACGTCCCGTTACACTCCCTGCAACAACACAGAAGTGTCTTAATTCCTAGTTTTGTTCGGTTAGCAAATATTTAAGTGCAGTACACCCGGTGGGCGACTGCATTACGTAATAATTAACGGTTGGATGTTGAACGAAACGGAGAATTCGGAATAGGCCTGCACCAAGGAAGTTAAAAAAAAATGTGAAGAAACTCGACATATGAGGATTCAACTTTGTCTAGACCTTTTAAGGTAGGTATATTATTCGGTATAGATACTGAAAAGCTATTACTTTCGAAGGAATTAGTTCGAATTTTATAAGTGTTTGGTCACTAAAAATTTCGCGGGAAGTGGCGTAGTCTACTGTTTCACCTGCCCGCTTACCTTGATACGGCTACCGGTTTGTACGTAGCCTACTTCAGTGACAGTTTGCATTGTAATATTCAGGTATTGCTATTATTGCTACTGTAGTAGGGGCCACTCAAAAAAATTTCATTTACGTCCATCGGGGAGACGTTATCTAGTGATAGTGATTTCCTTACAACAAAGAAATCGCAAACAGATAATAGGATTAATCATTGGAATTTATTACGTGGACCGACAATAAGCCCTTCTGTGATGCAATAGGGCATGTCAGTTTCAGATTTAATGCTTCTAAATTCCGTTATCAAGAGCCGTAAACTGGCCTTTTTTGACATGAGCACTGTGATCGTTCTTCGCAATATGCACAAGCTTTTAAAATCTGTTCGTAGAGTCTAGCGATCATGTCCACCCACTTTTAGTTTCAATTCACCAAAATTTATCAATGAACGAAACGAAGTGTGGAATTCGCAGTCATTAATTGTATGTTTGATATTAGTGTCCGACCGATCATCTGTTAGATAATCGGCATCGGGCCGATTATCGCACAATCGGTAAATAATCGGCATCGGTAAAATTTTGTCCTTCAACCGATTACCACCACCGATTATCTGAAAACTGGAAACAGGGCTTAAATACACTTCATAGTTTCTGCAAAAATCTTTATAATTCTCCAAAACACTCATTTCTTTAAGTTCCCGCCCAAAATATCACCACTGATACTCACAAAACTTGCAACATTTTAAGCTCTCCAAGTCATAGCAATCATCGTAATTGTTGCCGTAACTCTCAGTGCAGCACAGTTCAGGTATGTGAAAGGGCACACAGTATTCCTGGAAGGTGTGCATGCCATGGACCATGCCGCACATCTGCATACAAATTGTACTGCAGGAAGAAATGACTTCGCGCTACGTTTTTTCAAGTTTCAGTGCAAACCACATCATCTGTACACATTTGGTGCACGTACTGTACTGTAGCAACTTTGGAAACCGAGACTTTTTATCCTGCATAAATTATGCCACTTCCCACATTCTTTTCGTTAACTTATTAATTACCTATGACCTGCACATGCGCACACGTAACTGCCGTACACTTCTTGCCAAGTTGAAGTTCACCTACGAAAGCACACCAGTACAGTGTGTAATACGTAATGCAAGGCTAAGTGCATTGCCTGCGCATTTACGTAGCATGTTGGTCATGAACTCCGTCCGTGCTCCTAACTGATGAACGAAGGGAAACGGGCCCCGAGTTGAATTCACGCTGGAACGGCAACAGTTTTTCGATTACGGGAATTTATCGGGAATTAGTTTTACGTTTCATTTGGAGAATCTTTTACATAAGACGTAAGTGTTGGGCAAGACGCTTTACAAAAAATATATCCATATCGTTAAGGGAGCATGGGATGAGTAAATCAGGCAAATTGAGTGGAATGTTTAGTGGCCCCGAAGTGCCAAGGTAGTTAGATATTTTTGCCTAAATCTGGGTGGATAGGCTACTATATAGCACTACTACAGTCCAGTACAGACCTTTGCACGGAATCTTCCGACATGATCGGTGGATAGAACTACTGTAGGTAGAGCCGTATGTAATCCGACAGACTCTTTGGCTAACGTTAAGCCTGTGACATCGTACGAAAGCATGTATTTATAGTTGATTTTTATCATAGTATTTGGAGAGGAAATCCTTCAAAAACATTTAATATTCTATTCGTGGAACGTTGGGAACTGATCTTAATCGTTCATCTCCAGTGTGAAGGTTATGTTATGGTGTGTGTACAAAGTTAGATGTATGCGACAGACCGCGAGAAAACATGACCTTCCTATACATGTAAATAATCGGTGATCGGTAATCGGCATCGGCCCGATTGTGTAATTGAATAATCAGTAATCGGTGATTACCGATTATGGCACAATCGGTCGAACACTATTTGATATAGGGCCGACATGTACGCAAACACGGATGCCTTAGCCTCAGCCTTAGGCATGTACGTGTTCTATACAGAGAAGTTCAAGTGAAATGCACCATGAAAGCACAGTGAAGCCAGTGCATGTGTAGGTCCGTAATTGTATGCAAACACCCATACATTAGGCTACGCACCTGTTCTGTAATGACGTTGACGCACATAGCAAGAACATGGGGCGTGGTCCGAGAAATAACGGTGTTTTTCGATCGCTGCTTGTACGCCCAAATTTCCAGTTGTTACATCATACTTTGCAGTAGTTACGGCGGATGCTTTTTATGTAAGACATGCATGTTCATTTGTGTGAAATTAAGAGTGCCATGTGCTTTTATGGCTTTCGTAATAAACGATGTCTGCAACATCACCCAGATACCCAAAACTCCTAAAGTAGCTGCATAACTTTGCACACAGCAAGCTCTCTAGCTAGCATGGAACAAATATTTACGTATGCAGGGGTCGAAATTTAATTTTTTTGCTGCTGTTCCACGGAACAGCGCTTTTTCCAAATTACTGTTCCGGATCAGATTTTACTGTTCCGGAGCACAGTACAGATGCGCCAAGAATAAACGTAAAAAACCGACCGGAGCGCTAGATACCAACCGCTGAAAACCCACAGTTTACCACGCTTTTGTCGACGTTGTTTCACTGAAATCGGCGGCTCATGGTTTTGGGCGGTTTGAATAGGAGTAATCTGATAAGTCAAGTAACAGCTTACACAAAAGATTTCACCAATGAAATTCTTTACAATGGGGAGCGTAACACAATAGCTGCATCCTCAGGTTTCATTGATCAGACTTCCTGTGTAATCGATAAGAAATGTTTATCACTAGGCCTTCGTTATATTAATAGCACAGAGGGTTGTTATCCGATGGTTAGCATGTGCTGACAGAGTTTGGAAACGGTCGGACTATTCCTAGTACTGTACGTCACTGAACCGTCCTGGTTTAGGCTTACGGGTTTGTGAAGTTTTAGGCCTAGGTACAGTAGCGTAGTTACTCAGGCCTGTTCATTCAAAGACACAGCCGTCACATACACACAACAAATTACAGTTTTATAGCAAAACGGCACAACTTCAATTAATCTACTGCATACGTTTGATAATACTACACTCACAGTAAATTTTTGCAATTGTCTTCCCTGTGAGGCTGCGTTATTACTTTGATCAACTTTTTTATAATAAAGACCGATCGCTGAATGCAGCACGATGTGGGGACAACTTTTTTCTTTGTAGAAATTCCGATTTATTAATTCCATTTTTCCAATGCTGTTTGAAAAAAAAAAAACTTAGGTACAACTGGATTAACTAGAAGAAATTGCCGATTTTACTGCATCGTTCTATATCCTCGCAGTAAAACAGCTTATTTCAACACTTATGCGATGCTGCAAATCGTCCCAAGAATTAGGTTTGGCATCTGTTGGGAGTGGCCCAGCTCCCCCCCCCCCCACCCGTTCTCAGTAACCGTACAAGTTTTTGTGTTGGATGGGGCCTGTTTGTAGCAGTTGCCCCCAAAATGTACAATCCAGTGTTCCCATAATTTCTAGTTTGCAGAAAATTCTCTTACCTCGGAGAGCATATGAAAAGTAGAAGGCTAAGCCGTCCATTCTTTGAATATATCCTATTATTTCCTAGTTGGTGAAACGAGTGACGCTTTCCTCCGTATATTTATTTGTCTTGAGAGCATATAAAAAAGCGATGTGTCAGTGTCTTTTAAACGGCCATGGATGAAATATTCCATACCTTTACGTTCAAAGAACGGCAAATAATTTTCAGCAGCAATACGGCCGCATGACCCTTTAATAGATAATCAGTAGACTTGCATTTTAATGAACTAAAACCCACTGCATTGTCTTATTTTTCAGCCCATCGTTGTACTACGTATCTTTCATTTGATAGCCCCATGCAGCACACATATTCGCTTTCCCTTCCTGGCTAGCTCGCTGCTACATAGCAAATGTAGACCACAGATACAGTAATGCATTAGTGTGTTAAATTCCATGAGAAAACCTTCGCAGTTCGACTCAAGAATTTCCCAGGCACCTTGCAAGGGCCCCAGCTTATTTGCATACAACGTTCTGTACATTCCTTTGCTAGTGACATCATTGGACTATCAGCTATTTTTCACGGATTAACCCGTGTACAATTTCCATTGGCTGCTACCAATCCACGTGAAAGTTTACCGTAAACGAACAACTGCTAAATCCCGCCCTACTGGGCAACACCCACCTCTTGAAAACATACAGCACTTAGTACTGTCGCTTCCACGTGTAGGCCTGATAGTGGTGTAATGTTCAGTACATAACCTAACGAAGTAAATTTCACATGGGTATCGTGTCGCTCTACGTGCGTTGCGAACATGCTGTCATAGCCTGGCCAAAATTCAGTATGCAGATTTTCAGCAAAGTCAACCTTTACAAGCTAAATTTTGTACCTTATCTTATTCATGGGTGTAGAAAGAAGTACGATATTGTGAAAAGTTTTAGGTATTATTTTATTATCGAGCGAAATATCGATTATTTTTGAAAAACTAGATGGCGCAGTCTGAATAAGTTTGAAAAACATCCGGAGAGATGTGTGACGTCACGTAACTGTTAAGGACAAACCAAATGGGGCTACGACTTCCAAAAAAGGGTTACGCAAAAATGGGCGTGGCCCTTATGAATGAATGAGTATCAAAACCCATAGCAGCGATTGGATATATCACGTAATTAACGCAGCTAGCTGCATTTGATTTTCACAAGGTATTTGAGGAGGCTCTCAAAATAATATAGTGAAAAATTTGGCATGTCCCTATGTACATATTAGCGCGGTGCAGTTTTAGGCCCATGCAAATATGCGTAGGCTATACAGCATGTGACAGTACTAAATGACAATGTTATACGGTTCCCCAAGGGCCGTGTTAAAATTCGGGATCGTGTTAGCTGGTGAATTTTACCGAGATCTGGGCAAAGAATGGTAGGGGAATGTACTGTCTTACATTCTGACATTTCCATCTTCATTCTCTCCCACTGAATGGACTATAATTGGATTAATTTTTTTCTATTAAGGAATCGGACTTCAACGGTTTTACCCTTGTAGGTAAGATTTGAAATTTTAGCAGTTGCTGAGTAGAGGGTACATATTCTATGTAAATGAAAAATAAAATGCGGCAAGGCCTTTGTATTGTACCGGAACATCGGAGGATGCAGGAAGTAAGCTGTGATACTATTGCAATGGCATTCTCCCTGATTATTTTTTGGTAGAAAACAGAATGGTTCAATACTATGGACTTGGCGGCCCTCCCTTTGTCTTCCTTTGTATATGAAAGACTCAAAAAGTTTCAGGAATTCAGGCTTACAGATATAATTTTCAAAGGTCACGCCATTGATTTTTTTTTGGAATGTGCAAAAAAAAATCGAAGGTTTGAAAAAAAAATTGTTCCGTTACGGGAAGGATTCGCAAACGCGCAACAATATTTCCGAACATGTGGGAATATGTACGAAAAGATTTGGAACGTTCAACCAGATCTTTTTCTTTCCAAACTTACGAAATGTCTTCATAATTGCAAAGAGAAATTCGAAAGCAATTGCGGCCCTCCTTTTTTCCATACTCATGAAGTTTCAGACTAGAACGCGGGTCACACTACATTGATTTCGGATAGGATTATGTCCCGATTTTCATGAGTTTTAGTTAAAATCTTCTCCATCTCTGGTCAGAAACCGCCAAAAATCTGCCAACCTGTGTAAATGTATGATATCGGAGGACTACGAAAATGAAATGTAAACTAATTATTTCATGACGTCACATCGACAAACAACTTTTATCGGAGTACAAAACTCGGACTGATTTTCAAGTCAATATCGCTCTATTGAGCGATATAAGTTATATGGTGCTAGGAGAACAGTTTATCGTGACAAAAATTCAGTTACGGAAAGAATTTGCAAACGCGCAAGAATTTTTCCGAACGCAATCTTTTTGACGGAAGGTACGAAACTTTGGGAACGTTCTAGGTATTTCTTTCTAAACTTACGAAATTTATTAATCATTGCAAAGGGAAATTCAAAGTAAACTGCGGCCCTTCCCTTTAATTTACTTTGTATATATAAAAGACTCATGAAGTTTCACGCTAAATAATATAATTTTCAAAGGTCATGTTATTGACAATTTTTCGGAACATTCGAAAACTTTTTCGAACTTCAAAAAAAAATCGTTCCAACACGGAAAGCGTTCGGGGGGATTTGCGGATGGTCGCAAGCGTATACGTACTGTATTCAATCAGAACGTACGATTGTGTGCAGGCAGGCTTTCACAGGAAATTGATAATTGCTTTTCCCCACAAGAGAAGATTTCTTGCTACAGCGAATTACGGACACACAATGGGACTTCTGTTTACACTGGTACAAAGGCACCTTGGTTTACCGGGTTGCCGATAATCCGCATTGAAAGAGCGAGGTACCTAGCGGTTCTATTGTACACTGAATAGACCGGAGCGTGACCGAAGCGAACACGCACACTTATTCTTGGCGTATCTGTACCTCGGCAAACGTACAGTTCGTGCACACGTGCAAACTGCAAAGGTGCAAACTGCTGTTAACTGTATTCGATTGGTATGACTGCACGACTTGACCGTAACTTGGGGTGGGTGAATTTTTGCCTGCAGCGGGGACTAGCCAGTGGGATATCCTGATTTTCTTTTGGTTCTTACTGTATTTTTAAGCACAAATTTATCGCCAATAACCTTGCATTGTCCCGAGACCTAGCATTACAGTGTCCCAAAACCTACTGTAGGACTCAAAATTGATGCAGAAGGCACAGCAAGCAAGGCAAGTCGTATTTGAGTGAGCGCAAAAAAGTTCCACAGGAAAGGAATATTTTTGCTTGATTCATCCTTTGCATTGCGGTTTACTGCTATAGCATAGCAATGAGTGGGTACTCCAACATATGAGTGCACATACTGATGTTATTTTCTCACAGCAAATTTACGTGAAATCGTTCTAGTCATATCCTTCGCCATAACCTTGATTCAAGTATCATTCCACACAGTAAGACAATGGGAAGATCTTGCAAGGAAAAGCAAACACTTAGGACCCATTGACTTTGGTTGCAAGATATCAGCAGTCAGAATTGCTTGTAGTTGTTTCAAGTTTCCGTGCTTAGTTGCTAGCTTAGAGGGAATATTAATACAAAACCCCCTAAAAACACAATAAAGTGGAGGGAATATCAATGAACAGTTAAGAGGTCATTTGGAACATACCACGCAAGACAAGGGGTGATGCAAGATGACCTTCACTTGCAGGGCAATAAATGACGTACTGTACTAAACGTTTTTCTGCATTTGGTAGTAAAACTTCAGTATGTGCGTTTACACAGTATTGTACCATGCAGCACAGGAAATAACACATGCAAGTGTAACCCACTTTAATTGATAACGGTGGAACGAGATCATTGCATTTCATACTTATGCCAAAATAAACGGGGATTTTTTATATTCACGGCATCATTACTTTATCAGAGGTTAGCACGTGCGTATATTTATATGCACTTTGCTTCCTGTGGAAAAACACTGTTCCACGGAACAGTGGCTTTTGAAAAGTTACTGTTCCAGCACTAAAAGCACTGTTCTCGGAACAGCGGAACAGTGGGAATTTCGACCCCTGGTATGGCTATATAGTACATGCATGCATGCATTACGTACTACTGTATGAAATACTCAAAACAAATTTACACGTGTAAGCCTACACAATCTGTTTATGTGTATATAGGTAAAGTATGGTAGGATGGCGTGAAATGACCAAGTACATGCACTGAAATTGCGGGCTTATTTCTGTTTTAACGTTCATTAGTGCGAGCGACTTGGGCTACAGTACCGCCGCAAAATCTGTCACACTGCACGTTGACGTTCAACTCAACGTTCGTTGATCAACTAGTTGAAACTTTTCAATTTCAACTCGTTGTCAACGGCCCCTCCTCCTCTCTGAGCTTTCCTTTGAAGTTTCGCCCATTGTTAGTCAACGTGGGTCCCTTTTCATGCACAACAAGAGGGCACAAAGGACTGGGAAATATCAATGGGTTGGTTTGCCGATCGATATCCAAGGGATTATATCCTTCATTGAAAGAAGTATCTGGATGTGTGTTACTGCTTAGACAACAATCAGCACACACAGTCAGCACACACTGACTAAAACTGCATGTTAGCGCTAACATTTTTCCGTCTTCCTAAATTTGGGATTCCGTTTTGTTAATTTTTCATTTTCCGTGACCATCCCGTTTTCTCTTCGTTTTCCGTGTTTCGTCCGTTTTTCAATAATTAAAGAATTTATAGGCTACCATGAATTGTACAGTTTACTGTGGTCACCGGTCTCGGTAGTCCCGCGTATGTGTGTACGTTTTTCGCGACACTAAACTGTAGTATAGTAGAAAAGTAGACCTTGATAAACAGTAAAAGTATCCATTGTTCTTTGCTTAGTGTTTCAAAACTGAAGTTTACAACTTCTGCTCACATTTGCAATGTTTTTTTTCCAATGTCAGTCAAAAGACGTTAGACTACTGTATGTGCAGGACACCTTGCGGTATCATCTCCGGTGATGTTCGTTGGCATGCGTTTTTGAATTATTGGAAACGGAGCATACCGTACGGCAAACGTAACTTTTGAATTGCTGCAATTTTAGATCAAAAGCCATTAGGCCTACAACTGATTTGTAAAGCTTCTTCAAGAAGAGATGCAGACTGAGTGGCGCCCATTTTTAGGCACCCTCTCTCTTTTGTTTTTGCTTTCGAAAATCATGGTGGTACTATAGGTTGATGACGGCAACTTTATTATAGGCCTAACATTGATTTTCGGCCACACTTTAAATCGCATGCATGAAAAGTTATTGAAGACAATATTTAACGACAAATTACAGTTTTATGATAACCTTATTATCAACTCCGACTCGCTATGACTTAAAGAGTAGGTACATTTAAATAGCTCAAGTCAAAAGTTTCCAAAAAATATCAAAATCCAGGTTCTCAGAGGTCACAGCCTTAATTACGTGTACAGAAAATCCCAACGGCCCTGACAACGACCAGCCGTGGACAGTTCCGCGAGTGCGTGCTGGGCGACGTTACCTGAATACGCGCTAAACCCAAGCCCGTCCACTCCGTTTGGAAACACTCCGTTCTGCAAGCTGGAACAATATATACGACGGTGACAAATTTTCTCGATTACATCACTCCTTATTTCATTATTTTCTTGGGGCTTTTCTTTAGTTCATTCATTTCCGTCATTTAATTTGTGAAATGTTTTTAAAGAACGATGTTCCAATGTTAGAAAGCAAATATTGTATGGTCCAGTGAATTAGACTGAACTCGAGCCTAGAGATATTGAATGAAATGCATTATAACTTCCCGTTTTCGCAAGAATCAAGCCGACCGTTGTGTAAATTTCATAATTCTGATTTCCGTGCAGGCGGGTCCCGCTTATTTCTCTCCTGGGTTTCTGCATAGCGGGAAATTTACGTCTTCTCTTAAAACTCTCTCTCTCAAATAATTTTATGCTTAATACTTCAAAGTTACTCCTGGCATCTATTTTGCTAAGCATGAGCTAATGAAGTAACTTGCTGTTACATCTGAATAATAAGAGCTTTACGATAAAGTACTTAGGAAAGGGAAAAAGGAATTCTTTCGATAGCAGATTTCCAGTAGAGCAAGGTCAAACAAATGGGCTCTTTATCGCACTTCGTCTGAGTCACACTGCCGCAAAACTGCGGTCTAAGTTTATGAACATGGAAGGCCACGTATTTACTTGCAAGTACAGTAAGAACTGGAAATATACCAGTTCCATTTCAATTCTCTGCTGATTTTTTTTTAAATATACCTTTTGCAATACTCTAACTGATGTTTAATACATGAACGGTTACAGACTTACAGTGGTTACACCCACTCAGCTAAGTTACAGGTTGGACCATGCTACGATAGTATCTCCTTTTAAATAACTATTTGAGTCGCATCGCGCCTATAAATGGTACAACAGCTTATTGAAATGTTTCACAAATTGGTCTGGATATTTGTTATGTGTGTCTGTGCCAGTTTGAATATTCCAACCACGGCCCCAATTTCCGTGATTACTGTACTTCCCTTATCGTAGGAATTAACGACTTGTCTCGATTTTCGGAAGTATCACACAGTTTGAAAAACATCGTATCCAAGTCCATTCAAATGTCTTCTCCCACCAAATAAAAAGCTCTTTTCTTGGTTTTGGTATGGTTCGTATGATGAACCACACTGTCGGTAAGGCTAGACTTGACAATGCAGTTAAATGGGGCAGTCGCCCCAAGTTTATTTTGAAAGATCCGCTAAATCTTACAGATCTCCTCTTGCTTGAAAGTAAGTTTCATTGTTTCTGTGTAAAACATTGAATACTGGAGGCGAACCAAGAAGTTATTCTGCACGAAGTATTCACAAAAATGTTGCCACATGAATGAAAGGAGCCATTCCTGAAATGAGAGGACTGGGTACACCGATTTATCGGGGGGGGGGCTGCACTTTCCCTTTTAGTCCGAAACCTGTAAAACATGACGTAAAATACTTTTGACAACTGTAGCGGTCTACAATAAATACTGACATCGGTAATAAATTAATCACGTAATTTCACTATTTCACTAAGCATATGGCACCTTGCTTCCAAATAATCGGGGCATAAATAAAATCAAAACACACAGCATCGTTTAAAAAAAAAACACACACACACAAATCACTGTTCAATGCACTGAACAACGGCTAGGCCAACTTGAAGCCAACTTGTACAAAAAAAAAATTGCAAAATGCTGGACCTGTTAGCAACGCCCACATCCGGCCCCTAGCTATCCTTAAATACAGACACGTTGCTTTGTTTGTAAGGTTCTACAGCGATCACGCTGATTAAAAGATGAAGTGGGGAGGGGGTTCGTCAATTTTTTTTTACTAAGTAGGATCAATATTTGGAGTTTCTTTTCAGTTTGATCCTTAAAAAATTCAGACTAGCTTCAAGACTTGTTCAAACAGGGACCGAGCAGGATCTATGTGGTCTGTCTGATTAATCTGGAGGTTTAAATGTACGGCCGAAAATATCTTACCGTTGGTAAAGGTCATATATTCCACACAAACATGGCTTGTAAAATCCAATTTAATTCCGATTAAATCCCTCTAGTCTCGCCTACAGGGGCGGATATGGCGTTATGACTTGAAGGAAACTTCTACACAATGGTCTACACTAAATAAAATCGTAGGTTTACAAGCGCTGTAGCCTACGTACTGCTGGCACCAACTGCCTATACAACGCGACACAATTTATGTAACACTTGTCTGGTGCAAATGTTGTTATCTATTGTTTTCGAAACGTAAAAGCTAGCTCCGATCACCCAGGGTTCAAGTTTGAGCTACTGTATCTGTCAATCATACGTGAACACTTCGCGCAGCTGGGTCAATGACCGTGTTTTTCTCACGGCGGTATCTTTGATCGTCCTCCACGCGTAGACTGGTTGGCGCGATGTGTACAGTAGATTTCTGCGAATCTTTCCGTCATTGTGGCACCGTATGACAGGATTCGACCTTGTCCTGTATTTTCAAGCTTAATACGTAATTCGTGCTCACTAAAACGATGATCACTATTAATTAAACATTGTTGGGCGTGGCTGTGGCCAAGTCATCGACAAAACCGCTCGCCGACTCCCCATCAGCGGGTATTAACATTTTCATCATGGCAACAACCTTCACTTAACTTTATTAAATTGAAATTTTTCATGCTGCTCGTCAAATGACGGAGTTACAAGCCGGGGTCTACTTTGAATTTCTTGAAGCCCCGACAGTAAAATGAGTGATCATGGAGATCAGGGCCTGCTTCCTAATGGGGAGTTTTATTCAAGAAAACTACTTTGTAAAATTTCGGGTGAAGAACGATTCGAGTGCCTCGAATTTTCGCAGGCCATATAGTGCAAGTTACGGCCTGCAAAATGGCCCGCTGGCCGCCTCTTAAGAACATGCCGATCACAGTAACCTATTTTGTGCAAGTTCTCCCTATCCCCTCTCCCTTCCGTCACCCACACAGAGTAACACATCTGCACGTTTTGAAGGACAACCTCCGAAAAGAAACGGCTCATGTCCTTCCAGTGCAATAGCTCTCCTTATATCCTGTGCCATATAAGGATCGCATAAAGGAATTCAATGAATGAAAATTACAGCAGATGCCTACACTTAGCTAATACTTCATCTAAATGTTTATAGCCTGTGCTATTACTGTCACCCCACCCCTTTAAGCTGACCGTGTTAAACAGAGGTCAGGCAGGTGATTGTCCCAAAATTTAGGTATTTGGGCATTTGCCACCCGCCCAGACCAGCCGTGATTTTGAAGTACATTAGTGAAAACACCTGCACCGGGAAGGGGGGAGTAGGGGCACTTTTCATCCCACGGTCTCAACTTAGCAGTCGCTGCCGACGTAATCCTCCCGTCCACTAGCCTGTGTACAAATGTGTCCAAGGACACTCTCCCCGTGCTACAGTGCATATAGCGTTCTTACGGAAATTGTTCTGGGCGGTATTTTGATGCACCTGCACTTTGTAAGGTCACTTGAACATTATTTCCATTCAAAATTAAACTGAGCGGTCTTTAGATGCTGTATTTGTAACCCAATAATGAGATCTCATAAACATTTCATTGCAGCATTTTTGTCGATGCATTTTCACCCTCTTAGTGACAGTGTAGCTACGGGCCATCTTAGCTTTATCGCAAAAAGTACATGTACAGACTGTACTTCCACGTAATTTTCACACTGTATTATAGGAACCATGCATGCAATATAAGCATTCTTCCCGTCACGTCATAACAATTTTTCGCTTGCTCGCTATGCATCGGGCCAAAAACGGCACTCGACAGCTGAACAAGTGATGATGTCATTGGAAATTCCCGCCTACGTCCCCAAATCCAGAATTTTGATTGGCTGTACGTATGTGTCACCACGTTGAAACCGCTTGCACGTGACATTTGACCACGGTCATTGGAGGGTTAAAGGTGAAGGGATGTTCTACAAACGAAGGAATGTTCTACAACACGAGCTTCACTGTGCGAGTCTGTGTATTAGGTATGGCCCGGCCCAAAACGTGTTGAACATGCGAAGTCTGTGATCCACAGGGACCGTCTCAGTTCCAATTTTGGACGTTCAATTGTGGCAGTTCGTAGACTTAAATTGAGATAGGGCCTTTTACGGTTGCAATAAATGGCGCGTCTCAGTTCTAATCATTGCTGGCTATGCAAGCCAAAGCAAGATAGTTTGCACTTTCCAAAAATGTATATTACCGGCAAAAATTGGGTTTAGGATATTTTGCAAATGTTTACTGTTTTATAAACAGGCTAGGCCAAAGTTTTAGCAAAGGGTAATCCATGGCTTAAAGAATTCCTGACGGCCGTTGCCACGAAGGTTTAGATTATAAACCCGGTGGTGGTATCAGGCTGGGATACCAAGGGGCAGAAAAAGTGAGGGTGGTGAAATGTAGGGAAGGTGAAAGGGATTGTTTTAAATTTCTTCTTGTTGGGATCGGAAGACTTGATTATTTGGTTCGCAAACAGGTTCACGTACCACGTTCCTTTCTCTTTGTGCCGTTTCTACTCTCTCCATGTGGAATTTAATTGGATTATTATTTACTTTGGACACGGGACATCCTGTTTCATACAACGGGTAAGATTAAATTTTTTTACGGTACCCCATTTGTACTTCAATAGTATTTTATCATCCATCGGGCGATTGGATATGTCTTCTTACTATACTGGCAGACTTAAAACTAAGAAAAATCGGCCCAGCACAGTTAAGAAAAAAAAGTCGCTTGTCCACAGTAACAGGAGAGAGGACAATTGTGAAACGGTATTAACTTTATGTAAGCCAACCTCAAACTGAAGTGAATAAACACCTACTAATCCTATTCACCGTTCACTTCAGGCTATTCATCTCCCTTTAGTTGCCCATTCACCTCAGTTTGAGGTAGCCTTACATCAAGTATCTCCCCATGAAGGTAATTCTTTCCCAGGTGACATTAAGTAGGAACATAACTGTTCGCTCTGGCACGATCATGCGGGGTGGGCCGATGAAACATGGGACGGCGCATGTTTGAAATCTCACTCTTGCAAGCAATCTTAGTGCGTAGACACAAAGGGAGAGAATGCAGGGTCCCGAAATGTGAAAGATTTGTCATTTTCGTGTATCCCCCTACTCCAAAGGAACTTTCGCCCCTTGTAAGCTATATTGCCGCCCTTCAGTTTTCTGGCAGTGGCCTTAGGTTGACGTTTATCATGTTAGTGAACTAGTGTAACATATTCTCTAATGGACGATACCCAACCTTGTCAAACAGAACCAACGCAAAAGAAAAAAAATGCACAGAACCAAAGCAAAGAAAAAATCCACGTAACCTTGAATCTGTGCCTGTCTTGAGATTCACAAGACGTTCCCAAAGGTACAGTGTAAGAAACCATTCAAAGGATGGCTAATTGGTTAAAACGTCCCTTTGCACAAAACGTTCCCTTTTCCCGGTTAGTCAGGAAAGTCCCCGCACGCCCCGCACGCCCCCCCCCCCCCCGCCTAACTTGATACAAACTTTCGTGATACATACTTGGCAAGGGGCTGACAATAAAGAGTAAATTTATGAATATTTTCCAAAATTCTATGAAAACTGATCCTTACAAAAAGTGCTAAAAGTGTATGTACAAACCAGAACGCAAATTTTAAGCAACCGTTATATGTTAGTCTACGAGCGCTGCACTACAGTGCAGGCACAGCTGTTCTTGACAGAGCTAGTCGTGTACAATTCCACATCTTATAAACCTTCAGTGCCTTATCGGTTCGTATATTTACATACAAACGAATGTCCCAAGAACATTTTACGTTAAAATTCATCGATGCGTTGTAAATATTATTTTACAATTTAAGCGATGGTGTAAGTTGTAAAAGTCAGTTATGTGCATATGTTTACTGCATGAAAGTTCTGGTAGATAAAACGTCTTTGGTGCCTACTGCTACAGCTATAGCTCGCCGGCCAGTGCCGTTGTACTCACTCTGACGTTTGATTCAAAGTTTATCATCGAGCTTATAAACTTTTGAAACAGGACCAGGTCCTGTACTCTGTTTCATCGCTCACTACAGTACAACTTCATGAAATGTTTCGTCGATGATACCTTTATTCCGCACCTCATTCCAAATGAACGCCGTTTCAATTAAAGACGCAACACGTACGCTTTCTTAAAAGCATTATTTTGTAAGTTGCATATTTGGTATATTCATTTTATTTTCTTGTTCAGTAATGAAACATCATTGCAATGAAGTTATGTGGTACGTTAACAGATTCCCGTCGTGACTTTGCCCGTCTTTGGTTTGACTTTCTATTGGTCCGTGGCAATCTCGTTGCACGTAAAAAGCATTTTTCTTGAAAGGCTTTCACAAAAAGCCATGACTGTTTTACTGCGATACGGAAAACGGAGGAAGTCTAAAAATCACTGAATTGGTTAAATCTCAAACTAGATAACGTTGGTCACCCAACATGCAACTCAAGTTCACACGAACATTACAACTTGAAACAATTCTGACTGTCATTGCAGTGAGCTGTTATATCGAGCTCCGTGCACAGCGTCAGAACAGGTAAACTTAACTACTGAACATCGATCTTACAACCAAATGTATAGTTCAAGAGTTTCTTGACTCATCCTTTCCCTCATTGTTCAAATAAACTTGACCATTGATGAAATAATCCGCTTACCGATACAAAAGAAGTTCTTCTGGAAGACACAATAAGGGATAGGGACACGATGAATGGGTCAACTAGTTGAGGATTAGGGGCAACCCAGGACTGACATGATTGACGTGTTGCTATTGTTCTATTGAAAATTCACAATGAAAAACTAGTTGATCAACGACCATTACTCAACTAACAGCAAACGCACGTTGGTGCGTTGAAAACGTGACAGACTTTGCGGCGGTACTGTACGAACAGAGATCGAAAGGCAGGGATTCCGCCAGAAATGCAAAAAAGGGGGGGGGGATTAATTGCTCCTAAACCCCTAGTCCAAATTGATGCTGTCCCTGGCTAAAGTTACAAGTGGGTTCAGGGGGACTAAAGCTTGCTTCAAGACCCCTATAAGGTGCATTTTGAAGGGTTTTAAAGGCCATTTCCTTATGAAAGTCCAAACATTGCTGCAAAGGTGCCCTCTTCTTAAGTAAGAAACCAAGATATGGACAATTTTTTTAATTTTGATGGAAATGAAAAGGGGGGGATTTTACCCACCTTCTTCTGGAAAGGGGGGGACAAATCCCCCCTTTCCCCCCTTTGGCGGAAACCCTGAAAGGTATTGCATTTTGTTACGGGAATTGGTATGCTTAGTTTGAGTAGGTGAAAGTCAGTTCAATCACGGAATTGTGCTACAGTATGAATGAAGAGTCACCGATAATCCGCCGATTGCTTCTTTTCGAAGCTTTATTTGGTCATAGAATTGTCATATAAACATCGTTTTGTGAATGAAAGGTATAAGCAAAACATGGAGGGGAATTTTTTAAAGGAAATTCATTTAAGCCGATGTGCATGCATAGGCATGGCTCACGAGGAATAAGGAATGTTTGATCGTGCTGTGAAACGATGTAAAAGCATTGACAGCGAAAATATCGGATCGGATCAGATATCGGCCGATGTTGTGATAAAAACATCGGACATCGGATCGGCAGCAAAAAACCACATCGGTTGAGCCCTAACTGTTAGTGTTATGTAAGACTAGGCCTAGGCCCCTAGAGCCTGAGTAAAAAAAAGGCAGAAAGAATAGAAATTTTCTAATGTCGTCTCATTTTTTTCCAGTAAAAGTATAGGCATCAGCCATGAATATGAGTTTATTTCATGGACAAGATAGCCTAACAGTTATTCAAGTTATTGTTTTGTGTTTTCAGTTTCAGTATTATAGATAGGCCTTCGGAAAAGCTATTACTTACGAGGGAATAAGTTCGAATTTTATAAGTGTTTGGTCACTAAATTTCAGCGGGAAGTTGGCTAGTCTACTGTTTCACATGCTCCCTTACCTTAGTACAGGTAGGCCTACTGTACCAGTTGTAGTTAGTATTTTACGACACACCAACACGACTGTGTTATATAGTGTCATCTAGAAAAGAAAAAGGCGCAAAGTTGGGGTACAATTAACTAAAAAAAGGCGAGGTCAAACTCTACTTAAGAGTCCAGGCAAATGCGGGAGTCATGTCAAAAATTTCTATACAGTTTACTTTCCTTGAGAAAGTCCAAAATAAGGGAAGGATCTGTATAAAGTTTTCAGGTCTGGCACAGCGTAGTACTTCTGGCGAATATGGAAGTATTCACAACAGTCAACGAGAATGTGACTGACGGTGACAGCACAATCACAGGGTATACAATATGGTCTCTCATCCCCATGGAGTAATTTATAGGCATGGGTAAGGTAGGTGTGACCGATGCGAGCGGCCCCTTGTCAGAACTAAATCATCTCTCCTTTTACTGGGGATTCCATGACCCCCAGTTCCGACCGTTGGTTTAACTCTGTACAATTTGTTTCCAGGAAAAGAATCCCATAGTGCTTGCTATTTTGAATTTTGATTTTACAAAGCCATTGATCTTAGGGCAGTAATCAGTGTGAGGTAAGTGGAGATTGGTGACGTCCATCTGTAGGGCTTCTTTAGCATTGAAGTGCATTGACTTTTTCATTCCCTTCGCACAGTGTAGTACTGTACTTCTGGTGAATATGGGAGTATTCATAACAGTCAACGAGAATGTGACTGACGGTGACAGCACAATCACAGGGTATACAATATGGTCTCTCATCCCTGTGGAGTAAATAGGCATGGGTAAGGTACTGTAGGTGTGACCGATGCGAGCGGCCCCTTGTCAGAACTAAATCATCTCTCCTTTTACTGGGGGTTCCATGACCCCCAGTTCCGACCGTTGGTTTAACTCTGTACAATTCGTTTCCAGGAAAAGAATCCCATAGTGCTTGCTACTGTATTTTGAATTTTGATTTCACAAAGCCATTGATCTTAGGGCGGTAATCAGTGTGAGGCAAGTGGAGTTTGGTGACGTCCATCTGTAGGGCTTCTTTAGCAAATGCATCGACTTTTTCATTCCCTTTTATGCCCACGTGACTAGGGACCCATGCATGCACAACCGATTTTTGTAGTTGAATCAAATTGGAGTAAGCTTCATGGAGAGCTGTTACTGAAGGGTGTTTTAGCTCATGGCGGCCTTTAAGTGCTAAAAGGCTGGATAGTGAATCTGTGAACACAATGAACAGGTAAATTCCGAGGTTTCAATCAGATGGAATGCCATCTTAAGTGCCTGAAGTTCGGCAGTAAATATTGATGCATCATCCGGTAGTCTGATTTGAAATCTCCTGGCCTGTCGCCGCGGCTGCAACCCTGTTCGCGGTCTTGGAGCCGTCAGTATAGATGGCATGATACCGACTGTACTTTTGTCTCAGCTCATTAAAGCTGGCTCAGAATACCAGTTCATTTGTTGAGTTCTTCAGATACTTCTTTAAGCTAACAGGGATTCCGCCAGAAATGCAAAAAAGGGGGGGGGGGATTAATTGCTCCTAAACCCCTAGTCCAAATTGATGCTGTCCCTGGTTAAAGTTACAAGTGGATTCAGGGGGACAAAAGCTTACTTCAAGACCCCTATGAGGTGCATTTTGAAGGGGTTTAAAGGCCATTTACTTATGAAAGTCCAAACATTGCTGCAAAGGTGTCCTCTTCTTAAGTAAGAAGCCAAGATATGGACGATTTTTTTAATTTTTATGGAAATGAATTTAAGGGGGATTTTACCCACCTTCTGGAAAGGGGGGATAAAGGTCAACAACTGGCTCGACTAACTTCCAGGGAGGAATGGTGGAAAAGGTAAACTGTGCTGCGAAATCGAGGTTGGTACACACCTGTGATAGAGCTTTCCTAACACGAATATCAAGTGGAGGGATACTGTAGCTGGTGATTTTGCGAGATATATGTCACCAAACTTATGGTTGAAGGTCTTCTCAAAGGTTGGGTTGTGTGTATGGCTCCTACAGTAAGTTTAAGGGCAAACTGGAGCTACTGTACAATTTCTTCCATCTTATATCAAGGGGTGGTTCATTTGCTTCCATGTACAGTAGAGGCCTACCGGTTGTACTACTTCAGTACAGTTGCATGGTAATATTGGTATTATTGTTACTGTAATAGTGTTAGGGTGTAAGCCTACTGTACAGTAGGGCTGCCTAGGCCTAGGCCTCTAGAGCTCGAGTCAAAAAACACAGAAAGAATAGAAATTTCCTAATATCGTCTCATTCTTTTCCAATAAAAGTATAGGCCTAGCCATGAATATGAGTTTATCTCATGGACAAGATAGCCTAGGCTTATTCAAGTTATTGTTTTGTGTTTTCAATTTCAGTGCTGAGTGTCACTCCAGCCAAGCAGGCCCTTGAGTTCTACTTTGTTTGACTGGTGATTTGGTGAAAAGGCTAAATAGGCATTTGTAAGACTACAGTATCAGTATCACTATGGCTGAGGTATGCAAACTTGCTGTAGCACCCTGGAAAACTAAGTTTAGATCACCTACAATTGGTATTACTGTATTACTAACAGTAACAACTAACATTAGCCTAATGTTTCATTGTTACCGTAGGCTTTACCTGCTGTACAGGGACCAACTTGTGCAGTGTGTACAAACTTATTACATTTCCTGGCAGTAATGTGTGGGGGCCTCTCACTCACTCAAATAACATTTTCTGACAGAACTTTGTCCATCAACACTCACTTACAGTACATCTGCGGATAGACCTAATACTCAGGTGACCCAGGCAAACTTTTTTTAAAAAGATTGGATTGGAAGCTGAAAATCGTGCTAGGCAGTAGGCCAGTGGCGAAACATGTTCACTTGACTGATATCGTGTAGACAACTCATTCATTATGCAAATATGTATGTATAATTTCTTAGAGGAAACACTGGTGACTATCATTTCTCTTCAATGTGTACAGTATTGGCTGTGGTACAGTATGTATGCATGTGTATGTATACTGATATCATGTGTGGTACAGTAAGTATTCAATTGATGTACTTCCGAAAGTATTGTAGACATACATTGTACAGTATACGCTAAGGAACTAGTCGTCCACATGATATCTGTAATTGCAGAACATGTTTTGCCAATGGCCAGAGTACATAAGTAGCATGAATTTTGGTTTCAAATCAGTGAATCACATCTTTTTAAATACGTAGTTTTCCAGGTAAGGGTAATTATCTGCAGATGGTAATGTGCCAAAGAGAGTTGCTGGACAAGGTTCGGTGAGAAAATGTTGTTTGAGAGAGTAAAAGGTCCCCAGACATTTTGTCTGGGGAATTTGAAAAAGTTGCACACACTGCACAAGGGCTATGTTGGAGGAGTGTAACAGAAATGCACTGTTCAAGGGCTAGCCAAGACCTTTACTAAAAGGTTGTAGGCTATTCAGTCATAGCTGCACAAAGAAATATATTACCCCATCTCCTGTTAGGCCACTGTAGTTTGCTGTCCATGTGTAAAAATCTTGGTGTGGAAAATAAGTTTTGAACTTGGGCTGTAGTTTTCATTTTCTTCAACTTTCAAAAACTGATGAAAATGTTTGAGACATCAGGTATGGTGAAAAATGGCCTAGGCACAGAACTTTATCTTACTGCGGACAGGTCTACCTTCACTGTAACTCAAGTTTTTAGAAAATCATGGTGGGATGCCCACTGACTTTGCTAAAAAAATTCCAAGCATACAGTAGTTGGAGTTTCATGAATACTGAAGAAAACAAAAAAATTTGGCTGCAAATTCCAAGCTGTTTTGGGAGTTATCCATGCTCATTTGAAAGTGGCCGGCCATAGGGCCCCCTGTGGCCCCCTTGTTGGTATGGCAGATTTGCACATGTATGCACAATTTCTGTCATTTTTGAAATCCAGTATCTCCATAGAGGGAGTACAGTAGGCTTAATACTTAAAATACCTCCATGGAATATTTTCTGCCCAGTGTGATATTATACTTCATATTTCATAAAGGCTATGCACAGTGCAAGTACAGTATACAGTATGGAAAATTTGTGCTCTCCAAACCTTTAAATACTTTGATGACTGAATGGAAGGGGAACAAACATGGTCAGGAGGGAAGATAATGATACCCATTTTTTATCCATTTTTGGCCTGACCTTTGACCTTGTTGTACTCCTCCCATAAACTTGAAAATTATTTTGCATGAAGCTTACAGTGTGTAACATAGTAACATACTGTATTTGGTTAAAATTTCAGGCCAAAAAAAGACCACATTCTGGGAAGTCATATATTTAATATCATCATTTTCACAAACACAAAACATACTGTACAATGTAGTCTGTAGGCTACGGTTTGTTGAGGAGATGGACTTTCAGTTGTGAAATTTTAAAGCACAGCTGATTTTCACTGATTCAAATTCCCATCTGTGTGGCTTCATCTTGCTAAAATGGACAGGGCAGAAGATACTGTATGACTTTGAAGTCAGTCAGGTCACAGATTAACCAGGCTTCTAGCTAGGGAAAATGTCAAACTGGGTGGGAGTTAATGGACATTGCATCATTCTCACATGATGTTGGCCATATCTCAAGAACTGAATGACATTGTCTGTGGTCAGTTGCATGATTTTTGGTTTTTTCCAAAACAATATTCAATTGAATGATGTTTTGTGTCTGATACTGTACATATTTACAGTTTAGAGTGTGATAAAATTTCAAACTTGGTAGTGAGATTCAAATTGGGTGGTAAAATTTCAAACTGGGTGCTGCATTAAAAAAGTAAATTCAAACTGGGTGCAGCACCTTCACTTCCAAAAATCATTTGCAGCGTGGTAACTTGACTCCCTGCTAAAGCTGTACTGTAGCACTCTCTCACTTTGTGCAGGTATGGAACTTAATATTACAGTAGTTGGTGACATGTTGTCCGCCGCATCTGAGGACATGACATGTCCAGAGATGCCAACCCTCCCTGATTCTCAGGGAGGCTCCCTGAAAAGTCATGGATTTCTGTCCATTCTGACTAACAAATATGACAACCTCCCTGATTCAAGAAGGACTTTCTCCTATTAAGTTGCATGTAATTCTAAAAACCTTCCTGATTTCTGTGTGAAACCTCCCTTATTTCTGGATGTAAATGTTGGCATCTCTGCATGTCTTGGAGGTCGAGATGTATGGTCCGAGATTTACCTAGGGCCAAGTTGTTGGTAACCAGTCTGGTGAACTGTTACAATGAGACCAATGTAGTACACTCTCAGGGTATTGTAAGGTACAGCCAGTGAGCTAGCCATTGTATGGTGTCAAAATTTCTGTGCTGAAACTGATCAAACTCTTACATGAATATTGAATTATTTTCAGAGAAAAGGAAATATCAAGACCAGAGAGAGCGTCCAGTTTGGAGTGCATTTGCAGCAGCTGTTGTGACTTCTATGAAAAAGACTCAGAGGTACTGTAATGTTGAATTTTCAGGAAAAAAAAATAATTGTCGTACTTTAGTATATATGTACAGTATACTGTATACTAAATTATGCAGGTATACAGGGTAAGTAAAAGTACAGTTGCATCACACTGTTGTCTGAATTAATTGATAATTACCTTCACAAATGGTACAGTTTTATTTCTAGGAGTAGTACAGTACTTAATTGTATTGTGTATACTACTGTCCTTTTGGAACCACTGAAGCGAAAGTTTTGTGAAAGCCATAAATGATGAATTTGTTCACTGAGTGAATCTCTGTTGTGGAGTAGATCTGGCCTACTGTATAATTGCTTAAGTGCAAAATTTTTTGCTGATGTTTCAAAACATAGGCTCATCTGACCTAGTGCACATTACTTGGTCTTTATTCAAGTTTATTGTTAAGTGGAAGTGTAATTTCAGTTACCGTACAAGGTACTACCCCCTGCAGCTTCTCTAGAAGTGCAGTGAAGTTTCATATTTGGGGAGAGTGGGTGAGGCATTGTGTCCTCAAGTTCAACTAGTTTTATGGTAAGGTTAATACTGTTTATGAATGTTTTGTTTGTTCTAAACCCTTAAGTACATTATGAGCTCATTGAACTTAAGCTTATCGTGTGTAATAGTGTACATGCAAACATTTTTTGAAGACTTACAGTACATTCGAGGATCATTCCCAGGGCTGAAAAAAATGTTTATTTCCCAGGAACGGAGTCAAATATTTCAGAGTTCCTTTTGTATTTTCATATTCATGAGAAAAGGTAAATACAGCATCCCTCCAATTGCCAAAACTTCCTTCCAGATACCCCAATTTCCTGGGAAGGAGCCTCCCAGCTTCCCATATTTTTCCACCCAGGATCATTTCATCTCACATTACACAGTGCTTCAATATTGACCTTCCCAGGGTTTGCTTTATGGTCAACATGAACACACAGAATGTTCTAGGTAAATATACGTAAAGTTGTTTTGAAATCACAGCCCCTGAGCCTTGAACAAAGGCTTCCATCCTCCATGATAGCCAATCCAGCCCATTGAAGACTGGTCCTCAGATTCACTGGGAGAGCAATAATTTGACACTTAATAGTAAACTAACAACTAAAAGTGCCAGGGTTGGCAGTTTTTGCCACAGGCGGTTTTTACCGGTGGTTTTTACCGGTAAAAACCGTCCCGGTAAAAACAGGTTTTGCCGAAAAATGGAAAAAACGGCAAAAACCTATTCTGCTACATTGAATAAATGTTGTTAACAAGTACTTTTTATGCTTTTTTTCAAAGCCTAAAGAAGAAATACATTCTGTTACATCAAGATTAATCATTTTAGGCAACAATATATACCATATATTAGAGTTTGAATGTGATTTTTTTAGTGATTTTGGCCACTTTTTGTCCGATTTACACTGTTTTTGTGTTAAGTATACATATACTAGGTATATTAATTGCAGAAAAATGGAAAGGAAAATCATGGTATAATTTAAGGATTTATTTTCAGTTTGATGGGAAGCTTTCATGAGCATACTGGCAAGTTGGTAACTCCACTCTTGGGTATACCCTTTCAAGGGGATCCTGCAGCTGTGTTGCCTACGTAGCAGGCTATACAGCATATTCCTTGTTCAGTCATACCCCCAACGCCTGCCAAAGTGAACACCAAACAAATTCTTTTGGATATTTATAGAAATATGTGGCCTCAGGACTGTGTTTGAATGTTAGTGAAATATTTACAAGAAGGCAACATCTGGTCCCATTTTAAAAAATCTTGCAGTAGCCCATGCCACCCACAGAGTTGGTATGTCATTGTAATAGCCACTCCCTGGTAGTGCCCACTGCACAGGTGGCTATGCAATACAGTAAATTATAGGACTTTTGTCTCAGGTTTCAGTCTACGACTACAGGAGTACACACACTCACTCAAAAACGATAGCATGAATAATGAGAAAGCACATGAATAAGTCATACAGGTATTATGGTAATGAAGTTTGCATCTAAAATTGGACACAGTCCTCTTCGCTTTGGCGGACGGTGGTTTGGGTAGCTGAGGACTGGGAAAAAAGAGTCCGCTCCGCGGGGTAGCCGCTATGTAGGTCCTACAATAACTCAGTGTATTACAGTACATTGACCTCCAGTAGTGAATGTCTCATTTATAATTGAACCATCCCACCTTCCTTCAACATTTCCACTTTCTTTATAAAATAAAGTGGCTGGCTATCCCACTTTCATTCTAACATTACTATTTGTGGTTTATTCAATTTTTTTCAATGAAGGTTACTCAGTAAAAAAATAGACTCTTCGTATTTGTTTGGTTGTCAATAAATTCTTACTTAATTATCTCTCAGTATGGTGGACTTGAAATACCCAGAGAAGCTCCCTTGATGAAACTCATTTACTTCAAGTTGCTACTTAGTCAGCATGTATGGCACTGTAATGTGCTTCTTTGCTGTGTCAAACTGAAGTTTCTGACATGATAAAGGAAGTTGCTCATCCACCTCATTCTGCTACTGTACTCAGTATGTGTAACAGATAATGCCTTGCCAAATTTGTGACTGAACTTATATTGAGAATTTCATAACTTTACACATAATTTTATTAATCCTCATTTTGAAAAACTTTGCTTGATAAATCTATAGTCATTTTGCAAACCAATTGTAATTTTCAGACTATTCCTGTTGGCATGTTGTTGCTTTGTTTGTGGTTACAGTTAACATGTTAGGGCTTACAGTACTATTGGAATAACTGAGAATATTTC
Source organism: Holothuria leucospilota (assembly GCA_029531755.1). Lineage (NCBI taxonomy): Eukaryota > Metazoa > Echinodermata > Holothuroidea > Aspidochirotida > Holothuriidae > Holothuria > Holothuria leucospilota. Next base: position 26,392 of record JAIZAY010000820.1, read on the forward strand.
ACTGTTTATTCTGTGTTTGACAAGTTTTAGTGCTCACTTTTTAGGCAAAATAGAAAGTGTAAATGAATGTTAATAATTTTATCTCAACTGGTTTATCCATCATGTGTAATGGGGTACAACAACTGCACTCTTCTAATTGCCAGAAGAGGTTTTTTCCATTTTCTCCCGGTTTTTACCGGTAATAACCAGTTATTACCAGTTATTACCAGTTTCTACCGCTGTCCCGGTAAAAACAGGTTTTTTCCGGCAAAAACCCAACCCTGAAAAGTGCAACCAAGTAGGATTTACCCTTGAGTGCACAAAATTAATTGACCCAGCCATTGTATGATTGTAGGCACACCTAACACTGACCACATGTACGAGCTATTTATAGTGTATTATGTGTACTACTGTGAACTGTTACGTAGTCCACAACTCTTGGAAGGTAATTGGCAGTTATCTAAGAACCAATTTGTGCAGTAGAGCGTTCAATGAGGCTAATGTTACAAACTCGGGTAGATATTTAATCTCCCCTGTTTTTGGCCAAAAACAGGGGTCTCGGGTGGTTTTCCTTATGGGCAGAGAAGATCCTAATGTCATTTTGCTTTGATGCATTGCTGAATGAGATGTTTTGCATTTTCAGGGACTCATTTTGTATTGGGCCATTTGAGATAGAAAGTTGAAAATTGGTATGCTGTGTGAATTTTACCCATACAGTACATACTGTACCTGTACTGTATTTTTAGAATGTGCAAGTTTTTTTGTGAGTTTTCAGTAGATGTTCCTGAAATAACTCATTTATTCAGGTGGGCATGACCTTACAGTACATTTTAAGGAGCTCAATATCCATACCATACGTATTCAAATTGCAAGCATGTGCTGTTTGGGTATGCAGGGATGTCTTTTTCACAAGGCAAGCATGCATACCCGTAGAGTATAAACGAACCAATTGCAGTATTAAGGATAGGGTTGGGGTTCATATTGGGCCCCACAGAAAAACTCACTGGGAAGAACTCCATTCCAGACTTCAGTGGGTGGGTTGACCATGTACAGTAGGCAACTATACTGTACTGTAGGTATTGAGATTTACAGAATATAACCAAAAGTTTTTGTATCTCATCTACAACAGAGAAAAATTTGGACATGTGTTTTACTGTTACTCCTTCATGGTTAGGTGGAACACCCAATGTTTCTCATCAGTTTTGGGTGATTTTACATGGAAATACAGTACCCAACTATGCATTTAAAGTGCATACTGCAGAGTGCTGTTGATATGAGCAGGCTTGCATGCCAACACAAGCCTGCAGTACTTTTGTAAAGTTGCAACACTGTGGGCTGCTCAAAATGTTGATCCAGGTTTCTTTTCTTTTCCTAACAGTCACCCTCTTCATGCCATGCAACTACTGTAAGTGGTTCATCGGGTGTCTTATTAAAAGTGCTACACTGCAGCTTTCTCACTGGTGAAGGTCCTTGGCTTTCCTTTATTGTACAGTGTGTTACTGTACAGTAGATGAATGAGGTGCATACAACCTTCTTTCTCCAGAGGAAGTCTGAGTGACCAGTGTTGGACAGCATAACAAATGGTAAGTCATTTTGATTTGCTCCACAGTAATTGAAAGATAGTGCCTGCCCTTTTTACAGTTGGTCAACTTCCTATCTTTTACTCAGTATTTAGATCTGTTTGGATCCTCTAAGGTGTAAAGAGCACAGGCACTACAGTTAGGGACTCTTTTTAAGAGTTATTGTACTGTGCAATACATGGTGAGTACAGTTCTAATTACCAGGAACAAAGGAAGATCCCAAGGGTTTGATAACTGTCTTACAGTAATAAAGATTTTCTACTTTACAGCAGAATAAAGTACAGTAGTTACGTAGTTGCTGGGCTTTTGCAAAGCTAGTTGAATTGTTGGTAGTGGGTTGCAAAACTTGCAATTACAGTACTTTCATAACTTAGAAAAGATGTTATTATCAAACTTAGAGTGAAGTAGTACTGTGTACATGTACGGCCTACAAAGTTGGAGGCTGAAATAATTTTGAATACTGTATATATAACCTTTCAGTGCATATTTGTAAGGAAACATTGTAAGATTTAAATACAACCCTGCAAGAATTTTCATGCAAAGTACGTAATTCCTACTGTAAACTGCTAAATGCCTCTAGTGGGTCATTTTCACATTAGCTCAACCACAAAGTGGGAAGAGCTTGCCCGGTACAAGGGAAGATTGTTTCCTGTGGTGTCACCATACTTTTTGAAGTGGGGGCAGGGGTGGGTA
>JAIZAY010000807.1:0-29259 GCA_029531755.1 Holothuria leucospilota
CCTTTCCTGGCCCCTAACAATTCACAATGACTCCATACAAGGATTAAATACCTTAAATATAGATACAATTTTCAAACAGTTTTGTTGCCCCTTTTCTGAGTGGTCTTGTGTTCTCAAGTCTTATGCGAGACAATAATAAACGTATCCAATTAGCTGATAGTGTGGTTACAACTCATTCTTGCGTTTCCGTAATGAAACCAACTGTCCACCACGGCACCACAGCAATCCTGTTTCAACAATGACTAATAAAGAGATACCGCAAACATTGACATGAATACACCTTTACGTGATTACGATTGCCACAAGGAATTGTGGGATGCAATGAAAATAAACCGTGCTCATCGTACATAGTATGCGAAATACAGTTAAGTTAGGCCAGATTTTAACATAATTTTTAAGGCCACGAAGACGTTCATGTTGTTCAAGACACAGAACCACAGTTAAGGACACTTCTTACACTTCCTAGCTGATCTGGAAAGGGATGATCTGAACATTGTCTAAAATAAACATGTAGGTACGGCGAAGTGTTAGTTTATCCCCAGTTTTTCAAGATGTGCGCATGCGGAGAAGAAATTACGAAAAACCTTTTTAAATTCCTTAAAACAGAGAAAGTGCACAAAATGATTTTACTGTATTTGTTGTGATCATGCATTCAACGGTCAGAACAGGGTTGCAAATTAATAATATAAGACGAAATTAAAAAAAAAAGAAAAAAGAAAACGCCGATTCTACACTGCCTGCTCAACGAAGCTGTTTGGATAAACTAGACAGTACCTTCCTACTGTTTCAACTTGATATGCAGATGAAGAAAGCCATGCATTCAAAGTTTTGAGGTGACACCTGTCTTATAAAAGTTGACTTGTACCATGTTGCTTACACCCGACGGAAATCATAATTCAGACAGTTGTTTTACGAGGTAAAGAGACCACGTTGTAGGAGAAGCTATATACGGCTTATGAATTACAACTTCACTTCGGTTAACTAAACAACGAAACCAATTTTTCAGAACGTTGGGGATATTCCGGATGAATGCCCTTATTTTGTCTAAGTCCCCATCTAAGCCTGTGGCCTTGTAAGAGGAGCCAGAGGAAAGCTCTTCCTAGAAAATTTCGCACCTTCGGAAAATTTTGAAGTACCATTGTCTCAAAGCATTTTAAGATATCTGCCCCCGGAAACTATTTCGCTCCTTTTTGTACATTGCCTCTTAATTGTTTCCTTCATAGCAAATGTCTATAAACATAAGTCAAATGTCCTATTTTTATGTTTATTATATGGAGTCCATTAACGTTCATGTTTCTACCTGACTTGACCGGGGCACTTCCTTCAGTACAATCATTCTAATAATCGAAATTTTGTAAGATTTTGAATCAAACGTGAAACATTGTAAGCAGGAAGGTATTACTACGTTACTCATCCAGTATTCTTAGGGCAAGAGCCAATTCACTTGACTCCAAGTAAATCAATCTTTGGTATATGAAACAAATCATAATAGTCAAATCTAAGAATTTTAATTCTAACTGAAAATTCCCTTAAGGTTCCCTTTCCTTATATGCACCATAGCTGCTATCGCTGGGACTTTTTATTCAAATTACAACTCTCTGGCTATAACATACTGACGTAACTACCGTAAACTAGAACTTAATGCACTGGCCCCAATTGAAACGTATTTAGTAGACGAGAAGCCAGTTCCTTGCTCTCTACCCTAGGAAACTTCGACAAACATCCATGGCACACTACGCCTCAGTCACACGTAGAATAATCCTCCTCTCAATGAGAGTCACAAATTGAAATCTCGTAAACATATAAACCTTCTTCAAAAGACTAAAAGTCTCACCGGCTGGGGACGGATCTAAATTTGCTCTAATAATTAGCACACCAGCTGGGACAGGAAAAGAGGCGGGACATGAGCAAAACCGAAGGACACATCTTGATGAAAATATGTATGTTATACCAGAGAAGTGTGAAAAAGTAATTAAATCACTAGTGTTTTGGCGTAAAAATTAAAGTCGGTTCCAACAGTGCATATTTCGTAGGGGCCTAAGTATATTCTCTTCCCTTGATTTGTTTACGGAGAAGACTATTTTGACACAACATGCAGGCACTTAGAGGAGTTTTTAAAGGGGGGGGGGGGCGACTCTCCAGAAGCTCAGTTACGTGTTTGCAAACGAGATATGCTCGGCATAAATAAACCGTGGTGACAGGTTTAGTCTCTTCAATTCGCTGAAAAATTCTTAGTGATGTGGGAAGATATTAAACAGCAAAGAATAATTTCGCAACTTTTGATCTAATTTTTTAATAGGATACCCAAAAGTTTGAGTTGTAAAAATTCTTTTTGTGACCTTCTTAAGTAAAAAGCCATAGCATGGTATGCTATTGCTGGACGCGTTTCACCCCGAAAGATTAGTTTCAGTAGCACTTAAAGGGGGTTGGCCTACTCTCCAAAAACTCAGTGACGTGTTCGCGCCAGGACGGTCTTAATGGTATAAGAGTACTTTTCTTTTAGTACTTTAATGATGGTACCTTTAGTGCTTCAACAGCGATACGATTGACAACTGTCGGAGTGCATGGGAATCTGATCAAAGAAAAAAATGTGCGGAAGTTCATGACGCTTCGATATTTTGTGTGTCTTAAATTTTGGTACATAAAATACTTCGGTAATCGTGCAAAGTTAGTCTCTCTAAGGACTTCTGATATTATCTTTCATCTAACATAATATACTGCAGACTGTAAGCAGATAATATTGTTCCATCATGATACAACATTCCGGAAGAGAGTATTGGAGGGGTGGGGGACGCACACACAAGGAGGCACTGAGAGGTACTCTCTTTTAAAATGTAAGCTTAGGAAGATGAAGTGGGTTATACAAAGTAAAGTAGCACTGACTTAATATTTTGTTTGGGAATTTCTTATCGATATGATATGTAGTTTAGGTCTAAAGTCCTGCTACTGGTAGAACGACGTTTTGCTCCGAAACAGAAATATTTAGCTGGTGATACAATTATATTGCTCTCAATGAATATAAATAGCTTCTTTCATCTGTACCTGATTACCTTCAGAAGACCCCAGAAAGACGGCATTAGACATTTATAGCGCCCTTCACTCACTCTCAGTAGAACTTTGTTGCTTTCCCTTTAACGTTTAGTTTCATAGCCTGATACGGTAGCTAATAGGCAGAACCCTCGGATCCATATGGCTTAACACGACATACAGTGTGTAGAATACATAGCTTTGTGAAAAGTTTGTGAATTTATCACCCTCAATCACATAACTGTTGCCTTGTTTGTATCAATTGTCAGCATACAATAAATGACTCGCAAAAGTTATTTCCAAGGACGGGCGAATACGATTTAGTGCATGTAATCTCTAGCGTAGCCAACTAGGGGTAATGTCACAGTGGGTCATTTGTTTACGCTCTCAATAGAGACAGTCTTCTCTATGCATACTTCAACAATTTTAAGCAACTCTCGGATTTTTTCCACAAACACTAAATCAGTAAAGATTTCGGTCCAACATATTCGTGTGTAGTGCTAAAGCACTAAACATTCTATGGCAGTGATACAGTGACGTCGCTTATATATTAAATTTTGATAGGTTCAACTTTGTATATGAGATTATCAAGCACGTACCAAATCCTTGGCACTTATTTATCAACATTGTCATCCCCTAGACGGGGAAACTTAGCCCCAGTCGAGATTTTGCAGCCGGCCCTGCTCAAATTTTCCCAACGCGGAAGTGAGGGATGGGGGAGGCGAACACGTCGAAGCCCTGCCAAAGTAAACGGGTTTCTAGAAGGGAGGACAACTTAAATTTCTTAGAGGCTCTCTGGGCTATGATGATGCCTATCCTTTTATTGCCGAAAGATCTCAAATTTTGGGTTTTATTGAAAAATCTGCCTTCTGTGAGAGCATAATCAGGAAATCCGTCGCTGTGGCTGGTCGTTGTCGGCGATTACATGCTTTATCCCATCCAGACAAGCTCCTCGACACAATTAAAAAATACACCCGACAGGGGGTAACCTTCCCCAAGAGCCTCCCACTCACCTGGCACAACCCCATCTTTTGCCGGTATACCTCTGCAAAGCTTCGCATCTTAGGAGCTCATAAGTGAAAGTTGGCCTTCACAAAGGGTGCCCAACTGTTGTTAAACCCTGACATGCGTTTTTGTTTTCCTTTCTTGCAGTGGGACTCGCAAGTTGCAACCATGGCAACTGAATGGCGTTACTTGGGAATCTGCAAATACAGTCCGAAGGAGAACATAACGTCAGTCTCTTCTGTTCAAGTTCAGTACCAGGGCAAGGTTAACGAAGACACTGCGATCTTAAAAGCTCATTGCTGAAAACCATAAACTTGAAGAGTAAAATTGTAAAAATGCAATCCTGTCGCAATAGGCTCTAGGAAATACAAGATGAATACATTCACCCTTATATCCATGTGGTATCCCCAAAAGTGAAAATGAAATCTTTTTTGCAATTGGGTATTTATATCACGAGTGACCTTCAATCAGAGATTAACTGTTTTAGTATTCCTTTGCCTTCGGGTAGGATGAAATCAATGTGGTATGAGTCGGGGATGAGGTTGGCAGCTTTATATCCTGATAAACAAGATGTCGATTTCGGGGTAAAATTTCCCTAATCAATAAATATTCATATCATCATGATTCTTACCCAGTCAAAAGAGTATGTCAGGATTGACGTCTATCTATTCGTTTATGGATGAAAATTGATGAATAAGAGTTTTGATATACGCTTCCTATAAATGAAGTAAATTATATTTCCAACGTAGTCCTATAACCAAGTTACGACTGGGGGAGGCTAGTTGCTCAAACAGGGAGGTATCAGGAGGTGTTACACCTCACTGCCTCAAGCTACACAAAGTGATTATACTGTATTTTATGGTCTTCTCCTAGATTATTTTGCCAGAAGTACCCCCTTTATAAAACAAGATTTGCGTTTTGTATGTATTTTAGCCGACCTGGATTACCATGGAATAATAGGTTATTATATAGCGCCTTATTAAATGCTCTGCATTTGATTGGAGGATTGGTGGTCACATGCCATGAGTGATTCGACACTAACATTACGGTCACACATATTGCTTTGCTGTTGGCAGTGGTGCCGCCACGGTTTGGTGATGGGTGATGGGTGGGGGCACTGCCTCACTTAAACCTCCAAAATCTGTGTAAATTGTATGCGTCCGTGCGATTGTATACAGCAGTCGGGGATCCTTCCATTGTCACTACATGAAGGTGTCGTCTTGGGAAAGAAGTCAAAGGAGAGGGAGTATAACCTCACGTTTGAGAAATTTTGTCAATGTAAGGCTGCTTAGATGCAAAATAGTGCTATCTTTGGGATCTTTTTGTAACTGATCATATATGGCTGGAAAATGTCCATAGTTTAGTAAAATCTAATATTTGGTTAGGTGAGGGGGGGGGGGGGGAATGTTGTCTAAAAGAAGGGGATCTTGTCAACAAACCTCCTGAGGCCCCCTTTTACTGCCTTCTATCTGAGGAGAGTTTTCACGCAAAAATACTTGCGTGGAGTCCACAGAAACATTCTTGTACTATTACGAAAATTTTCCTTTGCTTCATATTGCATTACTTAAAAGGGTATGTTAGGCTGCATGGCAGGCACCGGTAGAAGGCCTCCTAGAAGTTTTGGATTAATTATATAAAATTGGGGAATGACATGATGCTTATTACCTGATATCCAAATGATTCTATAGAGTATGATACCGATCACTTTACAACTATCGTATTTTACTAAGTTTGAACGAAAATCTAAACAAACAGCTTCCAGCAACGAATGGGGAAATGGGGGGGGGGGGGGGGTATAGGTGCAGGGAGGTGATATTAGACCTTCTTGATAGGTATAGAGGGATTACAGTCACGTGACTTTATCCAACTAGACGCAATTTTGAAGGGCAAGATCGCGCGTCTTTTTTGGTTTTGACGGGCACGCGTCCATTGTGTCACAGTAGTATCTATGGTTATGCCGTGCGCGTGAGCTGTAAGTTCGCTTACTGCGGACTGTGTGTTTTGCCCTCCATACGTGGGAATAGATTGCGCGTGACGTCAAATGAAATCTCTCTATAGCAATAGGGGGCTAAAATTCTGAAAAGCTAACAAGCGCTTTTCAGAATGCTTTGTCGTCGTAACTTTATCAACAATCACCATCTATACCAATGATGGCTGCGCGAGGATTGCTTGGTAAAATTTTTTGAAAGTGTATAACGTTAAATACGTACTTTCAACCTTCCACATCATACTCCAAATTAAATTGATAAATTGAAAGATCTCATATCCATGCGAGGCTCTAACAGAGGTTGGAGATGTAATTCTTTTTTCGGAAAAAGTGTTGTGATCAGAATAGTTGCATGTGTTATTACCTTCATAATAGTCATGAGATGGAGGGCGACCATGATGAATGCTCGCGAAGAGCACTGACATTTTTCGTTAAATATTTCCATGACAAAACCTGCATTCATTCTCTACATCGAGATAGTTTCATTTCCCCAACAAATTTATATGCCAATCACAAATCTTGTGTTTTGCCTGAGAATTCGTAAACACCTTTCAAATTTGCTGCTGTACTCTCCGAGATTTGCTACCGGAAAATGTTTAAGGCACGCAGAGAGCGCGAAAATTTTGATAGTCTGCGAAGGATTTGCAAAAACTCTAATACTTTGAGAACCATTTGTCAAGATAATGATTACAATAGATCCATCACTCGGCGGAAAACACCCCGCACCCTACCCCTTACAGGAATCTATAACCTAAACGCCTTTTGGGATCATTTTAAAATTTTCAAAAAAACAAAAAAATCTGAAATCGATTGCGGTGGGGCAGGCGCCCCGATACCCCCGGTGCCGGCGTCACTGACTGTTAAAACAGCACTTATAAAGGCGTGTTAGGGAGTAAGTCTAGCCAATCATTATAAGTTTAAGGTAATATGCTATACACTGTAAAAAAAATTTCTGTTTTTTTCTGGCAGCAGAGTTTCCAAGCTTTTTCTGTAATTTTATATTACCGAAATCCTCGGTAAAATTTTACAGGAAAAAAATGTTATTTTACAGATTTTTTCTGGCAGCAGAGTTTCCAAGCTTTCTCTGTAATTTCACATTACATATCATGCTGTTAAAAAACAGTGTTTGCCTGTAAAATTTTGAATTGAAGCTGCCGCTGTTTACGTGGTATACAAGCATGTATGGGACTTTTCCATAGTCCGTGCTGCATAACTACCCTTTGAAGCATCCCCCTTTTTTTTTTTTTTTTTTTTTTTTATCCTAAGTCCCCTGACTCTCTGGCGAAGAGCCAGGGGCGAAAACCAAACAATACTCCCGAAGGAGTTCTGCTCCCCGAAGGAGTAACAACGTCCCCAAGGGACAAACTTTTTTTTTCCAAAGGGACAAACTTTGAGAGCCAGAGGCGGTAACGGTCCATAATCGTTAACATATGCTGTGTGCGAAATGCGGAATGTCTTATATTAATTAATTTGACCGGTTAGTTACAGTGAAAAATGTTACTACATATTTTTTACAGAAGTAAGGTTCACTGATCTTATTATTTTCTATTGGTGTTAATAAACAACTTATCTTTTCACCAAAAAAGTGTCTTTTGTTACAGATCTGATTAGTGTAGGACTGTTATTAGCGTCAATTTACAAATTTTATTTCAAAATTTGGCCACGCCCACTTTATTAATTAACTTACCCTAAAAAGGGCTTTAATTAAGTCTACACACAATTCAAGGTTATCCAATGTTTTATTATGATATTTTTTAATAAACTACACCCGCAAAGTCTTTACAGTGTTATCTCTTAACCAGTTAGATCTATTTTTAATTTGCATTTTCAAAACAGATTTTTTTCAGTAAACTACTGGAAATACGTAAAACCTCTGTTAAATTTACAGAATTTTCTCGTAAATATGAAAAAACAGATATTTTCGGCAAAATTTTACAGAAATTATCTGCAAATTTTTATTCGTATAAAAATACAAACTTATTCCGTACAAGATGTGATATACGGAAGACTTCTGTAAAAATTACAGGAATTATATGTAAAATAAGAAATACAGAAAAAATCTTGAAAATTCTACAGAACTTTACTGTTAATTTGGAGAAATTTTTTACAGTGTATATGTGTCCAGAACACCATGTGTTTTCCCCTGTTGTCCGGATAGTAGACAAAAGGTGAGCTTTAGAATCATTCATCAGTTAGCTTTCGAGCACTAAACTGTAAAACAATTAGCAGATCTCATCAAGTATTCTTCAATAGAAAGAAAGACAAATTTTGTAGGTGTAAAATAATAGATCCTCCCATGGTGTGCTAATCTGCCGTTAGGTCTAGTGTATATTGCAAACAGTATTCAGTATTACGCAGTTGCTGCTCTGTATCAATAGGATATAAATATTGCGGCACGAGTTCTGGTGCTACGTCCGCATTGGCTATTTATTGCGGCACAGGTATAGTGCGGAGCTTCGGCACAGATCAAGACTTTGCTTACGCAGTTAGTTCCCTGCTTACATTACTTATATTTAGCACTGAACAACTAGATGCGGAGCTCCCACAGATGCATCACTTAGATTTACGCAGCTGGTGCGCTGTGTCCGCAAGGGTATAAACAGGGTTGGGAAGTAACGAGTTACAAGTAACGCCGTTACTGTAACGAGTTACATTTTGTGTAACGGAACCCTGTAACGAGTTACATTTGCATTTCAGTAACGGAGCAAGTAACTAGTTACAATTCTGTGTAAAAGTAACTGTAACGGCGTTACATTTGGGTCCCGTTACTTTCCCGTTACAAATAGTCAAAATGACTACAAATTGCATTTTCTTTGAGCTAATAACAGAATAACAGAAAATTTTCAAATTGATGACACTTTGGTAGTAAAATGTAAAATTATTTTCGATATTGGCTATTTATCATTCATCGCTATTATCGACGTCGCCCTCACCGACATCAAATTTTATTCACGATTAGAATCAGAAGTTGATATTAGATGCACACGCTGCAGGCTTACAGGCCGGGCCACTTGATTGTCTATTGAACCAGGGAGTTGTCAAATAGCAACTCCCTGATTGAAATAAGTTTAAAATTGATCTGTATGTCAAAATACTTATTAGACAGATCAATGCTTATTATCCATGAGACCGATTTGTGCGATTATTTGAAAAATACTGAACGGTCCTCTAAGGCTCAGCTGACTTTATGTATTCTAAGTAAAGTCAGCTGGGCCTTGGTTTACTCATATTGTCCTTTAGAGGACACAGTGGAGACAGTGTACCGTGAGAAACGGGTTGGCCCATGGGCATTCAAATACCAGCTTACTTTGAAAGTTTAATCATTGCCTCTTGAGACGTTAGGGCTGGACCCGTGTTCACCCTATCCGAGTCGGAGCTAACTGATTCCCGAATCTTTCCGAGCATGGTACTACTCAGGATCCTCAAATTTCTGCCAGTTTTGATTCCAATGGCACCAATTCCGAGACCAGTCTTTTTGCCAATGTATATCATATCACACATACAGATGTTTTAGTTCTATCGTACATGTCCACCATTAATTAACAAAGTCATCGTTTGTACTCACTTCCATAGCCTGGCCTCCTGAGTAATTTAGTTGATTGTATGTGACAATACCTTAGATCTGTACATTGTGCACAAATGGAACTTTAAACACTTTTAATGTAACTTTCATATTTGAGAACTCGGCTGGAATGAACTCCGAGTCCGAGTCCAGTTACATCACATTCCGTAAAAATTTCGATTCCGGAACCTTCTATCCCGGGCAAATTCCTAATCTAGAAAAACGCTCTTGAGACCGGCATTAAGCTAACCGAATCCGGACTCTTGCGTTGGAGCCCAGTAAATCTATACGGTGCCAAGCGTTGGTAAACACCGTGCATCCATTTATGCATCTAATTTAACATGTATGGTATCTTTATGTGATGAATCAAACGTATGAATTTAGGCTATATCATATTCTTTTCAATGTCCGTAACTCCTTACACTGGAATAATAGTACGGTTAGTATAAAAAACAGCAGAATATTGAAATGGTCAATGGCGTTAAAAGTATCCTAACAAAGCTAATTGGAAAGAGAAGTGTCCGACTTAAAGCTTTACCTATTGTAAAGGGAAAGTGAATTATGTGCACATGATCTGCATGTATAAACTGCATAGTATCACCATTTCTATGCACTGTTTTTATATCGACACAATGTGAAACTTGAAATTTATGGGGAAATATCACTTAGCCCAACCTTAGCGGTGAGGTTTTAAAATTTTACTGCTAACAAATGTATTCATCCTCTTATTATACCATATTTATGCTCTTGAGGGGTGAAGACTTTACTGCTGAAACAACGCTCTTCCCCTTTCCGGCATAGCCGCTAACCTCTCTAAATTAGCCGACTGTGTGATGGGAGTATAAAGATTTCAACCCTCAAAGAAGTACTTTGGTAACTGGAAAGTTTTGGTTATAACCATATTCCTCTAACAAATAGTTTGCGTAAGCTCCGACACAGTATCATGATTCGCTGCTTCATGTTGAGCATTAGGAGCCTCTGCGACAATGCCCATTGAAGATCAGCTAGCTTCATTGACTTTCTTTGGGGAACACCTAAGGATAACCGGCACAAATGAGGTGTCGGTCGTCTCATGTGCCCCCGTCTTACTATCTAATTATGCCCCCCCCCCCCTCCATTTCAGGTACCGAGGTACCGTATATTCACCTTGAAGTAACGAGTTACTTTTGAAATGTAGCTAGTTACTTTTTAGTCAAAAGTAACTGTAACTAGTTACTTTTTCAACATTGTAACTAGTAACTGTAACGAGTTACAATTTTACGGAATTAACTGTAACTATAACGAGTTACTTTCAAAGCGTAACGGGAACAACCCTGGGTATAAATCACTGCGCAAACAGGTGCGGGGTTTCCGCATATAGATCCACAGTGTTGCGGAATTGGTACGAAGTGTTCAGTATTTCCTTATAATCATTGTACAGTGGCTGCGCTGCGTCGCACAAAGGTTTTACTGATGGACAGCTGCTGCGTAAGCCATCCATTACCGTGTTAAAGATATGAGTTTATAGCTGGTTCATGTTTTCCAGAATTGTACCAAACTGCCAAATATCTACAAATTATCAACAGATTTCTAGTATTTTTTTTTTACAAAGCAGACACCATCTGTGGACTTTATCAGGCACAATTTGAATTTTTGCCATGCTCTTTTGAGCATGCTGACATCGTTTTTCAAGGATTGACTCACATTTTTAAAGTAAATATCATTTTGCACTACATAGTATATAGTGTGTGCTGTATGTATGTACAGACTCGATGGATAGGTGACCTCTCTTGTCTGTGTTTATGTTTGTTGTATTTTGGAAATATGTAAGCTGTGGTGAATGCGTTGGAGATTGACGATGGTACAGAATATTAGGTACACTAACCTAATGGGATTCAATGAGGTGTGACGATGTTAAGCTTCACTGAACCCTTTACCTATAGTGTACCTAACATTCTGTGCCACGGTCGTAGTGGTTGCGGAGACCGCCCCCAATAATGTAAGTCAAAGGTGCATTCAGGTACCGCACCACTAATTATTTCTCCATTGACATACACACTAAATTTTGTACCTTCCGTGGTCTCTGAACCCTAGAAGAAGTTTTCAGCAGGTACCAGCTACCTCTCACACAAAAGCTCACGAGTAGGCCTTTCACACTAATTTCAAATATGTGTACCATAACCTTTTAGGTTTTGAGCCAGGAGAGCTTGTTTAATAGGGTGCTGTTTCCTGCTTTTTTACCTCATTCGAAATGCCGATTTGCATAGCGGAAGGATATAATGTTTAAAAAAAGTGCCTAAAATACTTTCATTTTTTGTGTGTTTTGGCAAAATCAGTACTTCGATTTATTTCTACAGTACACATCACAAACTGAGCATTCACATCACTTCAGCGTCATAGTCTAAACCAGTGACTCTCAAACGCAGACCGTAGGGCCGCATGCGGCCCCCGGGTCCTGTCGGTGAGGCCCCTGAATTGATTTTAGATTTTGATAAAAATCATACTCGACAAGAACAAAATAAGGCAGAAAAGTAAGATATTCAATTATGTAATTTAAATTCACTACTTGACTCTTCCAAGTTTGCTCTCCTGAAGAAGGCTAGGTTGCTTACGTAACAAGCTGTGTAGTACATTCCTTGTTCAGTCATATCTACCACAGACTAATTTCGTGTGCTTTGTTGTTGACAATCATGTTATGTACACGGTGACATGTACTTATGTAGTGGTGCATTGCGGAGTGGTTGTATTTGTAGTGACAAAGCCTGAAGAAGTAACATCCCGGAAGTTTAATTGCCGTGTGAGGTGACTGTATAATTGAAAAACGCATCATATTGAACGCTTGTTGATTGGTTACTGAAAGTAAAATTTCTGCAATTTATATTTCGGTACTAACAATGTGTGTTGAGACGTTTTTCATGTTTTCGCTCTTTCCATACCTCTGTAAGATGAAATATAATCATTCAATCAAAGCCTCTTACGACTTTTGGGAATGCGGCCCTCGAACTCAGCAGACCCGCGTCTCTATAGGACCGCGTTTGAGAATAACTGATCAAGTGCTTCTTCACATACTGATTACTAACGATGGATGAGTGCACTGTTGTGACTCCATCCCTTTCAGAGTGCGATTTTCGTCGGCAAACTTCTTCAAGGGATTTGCCAGTGACATCATTCAATGACTTGAAAAATTGCAGAAAAGTTTTCTATTTTAGGAGGTGAAAATCGCATCTCAATAGCTTGTAGAGTTTGGAACATACTAATTTTCAAAGAAATGTCGTCGCGGCACAGTAATTTGACAAAGCATTGGATTTCTTTATGATGCTGACACTGTTGTAGGGAATATTTAGCAACTTAATTTGTTATGCCGTACATATGGTGTAGATTTATGCTAAACCTACATGGAAAGATATTCAAACATACCAACAGTATCAAATTTAAAGGACAACAGGACATTCAGTTATAAAGGAAACGAACGAAATCTGAGGCAACGTGCCTACTTTACATAACACTCTGTGACCTTGATGGGAAGTGGAGGTATTTTTTGACAAAAATGATTAGTCTTTAATGTTAGATATCTCGAGTTAGGAAAAAGTATTGCTACGGGGTTTAGAGAGTATAAACTGAAGAGACGACAGCGCTCCCATTTGTAATGAAAAATGAAACAACCCATTAAACAGTCTTTAAAAAGTGATTTTTTGTGCCTCGAGTCGG
This sequence comes from Holothuria leucospilota, assembly GCA_029531755.1. Taxonomy (NCBI): domain Eukaryota; kingdom Metazoa; phylum Echinodermata; class Holothuroidea; order Aspidochirotida; family Holothuriidae; genus Holothuria; species Holothuria leucospilota. The sequence continues at coordinate 13,269 of JAIZAY010000807.1, forward strand.
CGTTGCGCGCTCTGCGCACTCCGTCTGTAGCCTTTTTTCTCATTGGAAAGCTTAAGTAGGCTGCAATCGTTTTGTCATTTTTTTTTTTTTTTTTTTGCAATTACCTTGATTTCATTCTCCAAGAAGTCAAGCATCCTTCATTAAAGGTCCAAAGTAAGCATTTGTAAAAAGCAAAATATATTTGGGGGTAGGGTTCGTTATTACAAAGGCCTTTTAAACTGTTCAAAATACTTCATTTTAATGCTCCCATTTTTGGAATACCCCAGAGCTTCATCAAGCTTCTACGCCGGTCCATTTTTCTCCGGACTCGTTCCCATCAACGTCGTCTAACGTCGTCTAACGTCGTCAACGTCGACTTAGAACGGAAGCTTTATGATGTGACTCATTTTATTCAGAATCTTTTCCCTCTCATAACAAATCGTGGTGCGTGATATTAGAGTGATTACTTACGGTCTCCTACTCCAGCAAGAATAATTACTAAGGAATTAATTAACTTCGAAAGACCCAGTGATAGAACTATACTCGCAAGATTTTTTTGTTAATGTTACAAAAAGTCTTCCAAGCAGAATCATGAATAATTAAGTGATTTGGCAAAGTCATATCCTCAAAAGTTATCGTAAATGAGAATGATTTGATATTTGCTCCAAATAGGCCACCCTGCAAAACACATAAGAAATCATACAGGTTAGGGGAAGAGGTAGTCTGATAGTAGTCTTGTAAAGTTTAAACATCAGAAATCAAAATTCGTCTTGCTATTTCACTTTTTATATAATTCCTAAAAATCATTGCGTCCGTATTTGAAACTGTTTTGTCATTCAGATTTTTCTCTCAGTTCCTTCTCAGCCCCTCAGTGCAGCATGCACTGTACAACAATAAAAATCCAAACACCTGTGTGCTAAGAGCCCTATTGTATGGCTGTCATTGTTCTCCAAACAACTGAGCAAAAATTGCACCGCTCCCGCATGCGCATTGAATCAGTCATAGGAGATGGATAGATACGGGAGCCGCTGCGTTTCCCGCAAAACGCTTTTCACAGTGCGATTTCGGTGTAAACGGTTCCATACAAATACGTACAAGCCATTACTTTGCGGCTTCCGCCCCGCAAAACGCAGCAGAGTTGGGTTTTGGTGTGAACGCGTCTTTAGTGTGGAATGCCAGATGTTTCTCCTATACCACAAACCGACGCATGATTAACATCAAAATGTCCATAGCCTACTGGTGACTCACGCATGTTAGAAGCAAAATTATATAAAGCAGACGTTAAGCGGGGGAGGTTCAGAGGGTCATGACCCATATTGTCGGGGATATTTCATTTTCGTCGGAGAGCCTTAGCAGGTACGATAAACTATGCAATCCCCCTACGACAACCAGTCAAAGTAACAAATTCCTCGATTTTGCCTGATTGGGGCACGTTGCCCAATAAAACCTCTACTTTTCATATTTTCTTTAAAAGTAATTCCGAAATTTTCAGTGCGCTTTTCGCGCCAAAATTTCGCTATTGCCATCCTTTCGGCAACTCAGCTGCTCCGCCCGGGAGCTTGTCCACCACTTGGCTCCATCCTTGGTTGAAGAGGCAAAATTGTGGTAAGAAGCACAATTTCCTGCAATCTAAAGCGCCTGGAAAGCAAAATTTTCTGACCTCAGCCCCAACCATGGTGGGGCTGAGTTCGAGTTGCTCCTGTTGGACGATGCAAAAATGCAAATTGTCCTCTTAAAGAACCACTTTTTATAAAAACTGTTTACGGTAGATACAGCTTCGGGACCTCTTAAGTATGGATTTCTCTGTTTCCAGTTACTGTTCTCTCTCTAAGCCTGAGATCCTCCAATGCGACCCTCGACTTCTTTCCAGCCTCTCCATTTGGCCCCCACCCTCAAAAAGTTTGAGAACCATTGGTCTAAAACGTCAGGCCCCAAAATTGTTTTGGAATTCAAAATTCTTAGAATAATAACATCCACAGGAATTTCTCTTGAATTAGTGGTACGCTACCTTCAGATAACAAATGTAAAATCTGGAAGGCGGATTGGGTTAAAAAGTCTCCGCACAGACTAACTTAAATTTTGGGCTGTGCAATATCTCAGACAAAAGTCATTTCAATTTGATCAAATTTGGTATCAATGAAGAGGAAGTAACACGGGAAATATGAGCATTTAGAAGGAAAAACTCATTACCCCCCCCCCCCATCTCCGTAAAATTACAGCTGATGCGCACTGTTTAAGAAGGTATTTTCTGATTGGCTGATTCTATAGTATTGTATCGATTGTATCCTTTGTTAAGATTAGGGACTAGCTAGGGATTAGGGAAAATTAAAGAAAAAATAAAGGAAAATAAAAGCAATAAAATACCTGAAAAATGACGTCATTTGCATTAGTTTGCACATTAATGGGACAAAATGACGTAAAATTAGATTAGGTTTTAATTGAAACTACGGTAGTCTCCAAAATTGATTTTAAATATTCCTCAATTTAATGAATTAATATGAAAAAACATAAGTATTAACACGGTTGGTGCATAAAAGGGTAAAAATGTAATTTTGCTTATATTAATCAAAACTGAAATTGAAAGCCAATGCTTTTTATTGTCAAACGGATACTGATTGAAATATTACACAAACCGTTATAAGTATTATATCAGTTTCGGCAGCACGCCCTCTGCATTCGTAAACTTTTAAACCTCGATTACTCGAAAATCCAGACATACGTTATACAGTACTTCTGTATTTCTTATGTGAAAACGAAACTAAGGTTCAGAACGTTTATTATCTGATTTATTTATCTTCTGGATCAGGCCCTTATAGATTTGACTTTGACCCAGGACAGTTTCATTCAATTTGATTCTTGTTCAAATAATGTTAATAAAAGGAATCCTTCAGTTAACCCAGGTAAAATAGTTTCCTTATCATAAAATCAATAAGTATACAGAAGCTATAGATGGCATACAGGCATAGGTATACGCTCTATTATGTTTGGAGCAGGTGTATTGTGGTTGAAGTGTTCAGTTTAATAGAAGCCATCACAGAATCCCTGATTTGTACGATTAAGGTGGTTTTATGAGTATTGGCAGAGACTTGCAATGCACACTATTTTCCTAAAGGATAACTAAATCATTCCTTGTCACTTGCCCCTTCCCCACCGACATCAGAGTCAACAGGGGGCCACCCACATTTTTTTGGGCAGTATTAGCTTCCATTATTAATGAGTTAAGTAGGCGCAACTACTTTGGTAGTAACTAGAAAATCGTACTTGCAGGGCAAGTATTAATCGAAGACCAGAAAATATGGGCACTTTGGCTAAGGGCCTACGCAGACTTAACCCTAGAGGTGACATCCCAGCAAACACATAACGTTTTCATGACATTCCGAATTGATCTTAGAAATGTTAAAGAAAAACATTTTACAATATCATTTTATTGACATTTTAAAAAAGTCATGTCAAAACGTTACAATGTTGTACAAATGTTTATATAATGCTTTATATCTAATATTTTTCCAAAATGTTAAACAAACGCAACACATAACGTTTTCACAACATTCCGAATTGATCTTGGGGATGTTAAAGAAAAACATTTTATAATATCATTTTATTGACATTTTAAAAACGTCATGTCAAAATGTTACAATGTTGTACAAATGTTCTATAATGCTTTATATTTAACATTTTTCGAAAATGTTAAACAAACGCAACACATAACGTTCTCATAACATTCCGAATTGATCTTAGAAATGTTAAAGAAAAACATTTTATCATATCATTTAACCGACATTTTAAAAAAGTCATGTCAAAATGTTACAATGTTGTACAAATGTTTTATAATGCTCTATATTTAACATTTTTCAAAAATGTTAAACAAGCGCAACACATAACGTTCTCATAACATTCCGAATTGATCTTGGGGATGTAAAAGAAAAACATTTTATAATATCATTTTATTGACATTTTAAAAAGTCATGTCAAAATGTTACAGTGTTGTACAAATGTTTTATAATGCTTTATATTTAACATTTTTCAAAAATGTTAAACAAACGCAACACATAACGTTTTCATAACATTCCGAATTGATCTTGGAGATGTTAAAGAAAAACATTTTATAATATCATTTTATTGACATTTTAAAAGTCATGTCAAAATGTTACAATGTTGTACAAATGTTTTGTAATGCTTCATATTTAACATTTTTCGAAAATGTTAAACAAACGCAACACATAACGTTTTTATAACATTCCGAATTGATCTTGGGGATGTTAAAGAAAAACATTTTATAATATCATTTTATTGACATTTTAAAAACGTCATGTCAAAATGTTACAATGTTGTACAAATGTTCTATAATGCTTTATATTTAACATTTTTCAAAAATGTTAAAGAAACGCAACACATATAGTTCTCATAACATTCCGAATTGATCTTGGGGATGTAAAAGAAAAACATTTTATAATATCATTTTATTGACATTTTAAAAAGTCATTTCAAAATGTTACAGTGTTGTACAAATGTTTTATAATGCTTTATATTTAACATTTTTCAAAAATGTTAAACAAACGCAACACATAACGTTTTCATAACACTCCGAATTGATCTTGGAGATGTTAAAGAAAAACATTTTATAATATCATTTTATTGACATTTTAAAAGTCATGTCAAAATGTTACAATGTTGTACAAATGTTTTGTAATGCTTCATATTTAACATTTTTCGAAAATGTTAAACAAACGCAACACATAACGTTTTTATAACATTCCGAATTGATCTTGGGGATGTTAAAGAAAAACATTTTATAATATCATTTTATTGACATTTTAAAAACGTCATGTCAAAATGTTACAATGTTGTACAAATGTTCTATAATGCTTTATATTTAACATTTTTCAAAAATGTTAAACAAACGCAACACATATAGTTCTCATAACATTCCGAATTGATCTTGGGGATGTAAAAGAAAAACATTTTATAATATCATTTTATTGACATTTTAAAAACGTCATGTCAAAATGTTACAATGTTGTACAAATGTTTTATAATGCTCTATATTTAACATTTTTCAAAAATGTTAAACAAACGCAACACATAACGTTTTCATAACACTCCGAATTGATCTTGGAGATGTTAAAGAAAAACATTTTATCATATCATTTTATTGACATTTTAAAAGTCAATTCAAAATGTTACAATGTTGTACAAATGTTTTGTAATGCTTTGTATTGAACATTTTTCAAAAATGTTAAACAAACGCAACACATAACGTTTTTATAACATTCCGAATTGATCTTGGAGATGTTAAAGAAAAACATTTTACAATATCATTTTATTGACATTTTAAAAGTCATTTCAAAATGTTACAATGTTGTACAAATGTTTTGTAATGCTTTATATTTAACATTTTTCAAAAATGTTAAACAAACGCAACACATAACGTTTTTAGAACATTCCGAATTGATCTTGGAGATGTTAAAGAAAAACATTTTACAACGTCATTTTATTGACATTTTAAAAAGTCATGTCAAAATGTTACAATGTTGTACAAATGTTTTATAATGCTTTTTATTTAACATTTTTCGAAAATGTTAAACGAAGGCAACACATAACGTTTTTATAACATTCCGAATTGATCTTGGAGATGTTAAAGAAAAACATTTTATAATATCATTTTATTGACATTTTAACAGTCATGTCAAAATAATACAATGTTGTACAAATGTTTTGTAATGCTTTATATTTAACATTTTTCAAAAATGTTAAACAAATGTTTGAATCACATCATTTAACACACAAGAAATTATTCCAAAGAAAGGCAAATTCGACCAAACATTTCATGTTACTGTGTTATAAGAATCCAGCAAATAATCGTTGTTAGGAAATCGACGCTTATTTCGCAGGTTGTTATTGATAAGGCAATGACGTTATTAAAACAGTATTAAAACGTTTTCTGAAGAAATGAAAACATTGTTCTGATGCTATGAAAATATATATAAGGTTACATAGTTTTTGATGTTGATAAAACGTTATTCACGCATAAGCACCCTTTTATGCCACATAGAGAAAACAAGTCATCGATCACCACACGTTTAAGTTGCCTACAGACTAATGAAAATATTCTTTTTAAATATCCTCTCACCTGAGGGCAAAAGACACAAATGACGTTTTACGAATATCATCATTATAATGTGTCGTCTTAAACTGCAACCGTTTTCTTGAAATGTTACAACTTTTGTCACACAACGTTTGCTTTGATGGTGCCAGAATATTATTGAAACATTTAGACACACAGAAACGCATTTATACCACAAAGAAAGAGTAACATCACCTATTTACATTTTTGTCGTTGGTTTCACATCTCAACAGTACTTGTGCTTACACGTACAATTTTAATACAAAAATTACATTTAAAATTACCACAAAACATTTAACAACAACGGGTTAATGTTATATGTAAGTATAACCGTGTTTTGTTGTTTCAAAAATGAAATTTAACGTTTGCATGCGGTGGAAAATATGACTGAAAATTCACTACTTGTTGCAACCATTGCCCTGACAGATTCCTTCGATATCAGAAATTCAGAATCGTTATATATCCGTAGCATGTTTGGTGAACGTTTACAAAATGTTTTTCATAAAACAGTTCCAAGCAGAAACAAATGTTTTTATAACATTCTAAAGTCATCGTGGAGTTTTTAAAGAATCATATTTCATAAAAACGTTTTCATGAAATTTCGAAAATGTCATATCAAGATAATGAAACGTTTTACTAATATTTTTAAATGATTTCTATTAACATTTTCTAAAAATATTCAACACTTGTTTTAGGTCAATTGATTTAGAAACCAAAATATTCAAAACGGAAGAAGTTCAAATTTGAACAACAATCTCTTGTCATTGTAATATAGTCACCCAGCCATTGAGTGTAGCTGGTAAATTGAGAAATAATTCTTCTTTGTTTAATATTGATAACGCAATGACGTCATTAAAGCAATATTAAAAGGAAATTTGAAGAATGAAAATGTTTTCCTTATGCTCTTAAAAATATTTTATCCAAAGTATTCTTGATATTGAAAAAAATGTTTTTCAGATATAGTCTCTAACCACCCGTTGATGTGACATAATGACGTCAAACCATTCACCGATAGCCTCAAGTAAAAGCTGCCTACAGATTTAATTCATACAGTATACGTGTACTGAAACTGTTGCTCAACTGAGGGCAATTAACAAGCTAAACTAACTTTAGTTATTACATTTTAACATACCACAAAAGCATTTAACAACATTGGGATAATTTTTTATCAAGATCAGAATCGTTTTTTTTTTTTTTTTTTTTGATGTTTTAAAATTGTTTCATGTAGAGCTTATTCTATTGCGATGACAAATATGACTGAACATGGATTTCTCATTGAAACTATTGAGGTAAAGAACTACATCAATATCATTATAATGCCTTGAACATTCGACTTCAAAATAAGTTCTGTGAACGTTTACGAAACCCTTTTTATAAAACAGTTTCCAGCAGGAGCAAAGCGTCTTCGTGATAACGTTCTAAATTCATTGTGGAATTTTCAAAGAAGTACATTCTCTAAGACATTATATAGATGTTATACCATAATATTAAAATGCTCTACTAATAGTCTTAAAATGGTATGAAGTAACATTTATTTCTATATTTAACAAACGTTTTAAGCAATTTTTTTTAAAATAGAAATTGATATTCAAAAGAACCTCAAGTTTAGACCATATTGTCATATTCAACACAGAAACCCGTTCCAACAAGTGAAGCTGCTAAATGGAAAAATATTAGGCGGGCGCTTATTGATAACGCAATGACGCTATTAAAACAATATTGAAAGATGATTTGAAAAAATAAAAATGTTTACCCGATTCTCTTAAAACATATTTAATCCAACAAATTCTTTGATACTGAAAAAATGTTATTCACATATCACCACCATAAAGATGCCAAACCAGCGATCGCCATAAGTTAAGGTTCCCTACAGATTACAAATACGTGCATTCAAACTATAACTAAGGGCAACAGGCTAAACGTATTACCTTTTACTATTTTCATGATAATGTTTCGTCTTAGAATCTAACGCTTTGTCGAAATTTTAGAAATATTTTTTATATAACATTTGCTGTAATAGTGCGAAAATATCAATACAACGTCGACACATAAGAAAACGCATAAATATCACAAAAAGGAACAACACCATCTGTTTTTACATATGTAGTTTCAATGTCCAAATTAATAGGATTTTTATACAGGTACTAACTACTGGTATTATATATACATATAGACTTATACCACAAACGCATTTAACATCAATGGGATAATGCTTTATCAGAATCAAAATAGTTTTCTCGATGTTTTAAAAATGTTCTGTTGTAAAGTGTATTATACTGCGATGAGTAATATAACTAAACCTGCATTTCTCATTAAAACTACCGAGCTAAAGTACATCAATATCATTATAATTAATGCTTTGAACATCCGTCTTTAAAAATGTTCCCTGAACGTTAACAAAATTTTTTTTTCATAAAACAGTTTCTGACAGACATAAAAGCGTCTTCATGATAACATTCTTAATTCATCCGGGAATTTCAAAGAACATTCTTCAAGACATTTTACAGATGTCACATTAGAATATAAAATAATATCATACCAAATAATAAAATGTTTTATTAACATCTTTAAAATGCTTAAAAATAATATCTATTTTGAACAAACGTTTAAAGCAAATTAGAATTGATATTCAAAAGAACTTTACATTAGTTGGACAATATTTCCAGTTCTAGTGCCATTGCAACATACTAGCCAAGTTTTCCGACACTAGTGTGGCTGCTATATGGAGAAATATCTCGTTTTTGGTTATTGATAACGCAGTATGACGTTTTTAAAACAATATCAAAACATTATTTGAAACAATGAAAATGTTTTCCTGATGCTCTTAAAACATACTTACTATAATGCAACATATTCTTTGATATTGTATGTTATTTACATATCACCACCCACCAACCACACATTAAAGCTGCTTACAGATTACGTGAATGTTTACTCAAACTAATTCTCAACTGAGGGCAAAATTATTCATAATTAACATTTGACAAATATCATGAAAATGTTTCGAATTGCGTGTTTATCGGCCTGCATCCCTGCTTTACCAACTTGTAGAGGTCACCAGACTGTACTAGTGTTGAGCGGTTAGTGCAATTCGGCTCAAAGACGTAGGCAAGCGAGGGCCGTAGCCTTACTGGAGTTCGGCAAACCCATTATTCCTGCAGATAGCGGTTTTACCGTTGAAACCTTGTGGGCAATTATCAACAAACTGAGCTTCAAGTCAGAGTTGAAAGGGTACAATTCCACCACCAGACAGGCTAGGGCTAGGGGGGATTCTTCCCGGCCCCCGGCCGAAACAGTGGTGGGGCGGAAGTATACTTCCTTCCCCAGCCCCCTTCACATCAAGAACGAAAACCACTTATTTGTTCCCTCTGTAAAAAATGTAAAAAAATTGCCTTTATTCTCCTTACGCTTTCCCAAATATTGCACCAAGTTGTATCTAGGACCCTCAAATATTCAAAAATTTTCCAAAGGAAAAGGGCACCCCTCCTCCAGCAGTAGAACGGCGGTCCGAAACAACGTTTGAACTCCTCCAGCCGAAAGCAGCTTCCTGCGACTATACAAATATATTTCATTGCGCTACGTGAAACGATTAATGCAAACTGAGTAATGCTGCAGGATCGTTCATATTTATCACACGATTTGTAAGACGTAAGATATCATAACGTCCCGTTACTCGCTGCAACAACACAGAAGTGTCTTAATTCCTAGTTTTGTTCGGTTAGCAAATATTTAAGTGCAGTACACCCGGTGGGCGACTGCATTACGTAATCATTGACGGTTGGATGTTGGACGAAACGGAGCATTCGGAATAGGCCTACACCAAGGAATTAAAAAAAAATGTGAAGAAACTCGACATGTGAGGATTCAACTTTGTCTAGACCTTTTAAGGTAGGTATATTATTCGTTATAGATACTGAAAAGCTATTACTTTCGAAGGAATTAGTTCGAATTTTATTAGTGTTTGGTCACTAAATTTCGGCGGGAAGTTGGCTAGTCTACTGTTTCACATGCCCGCTTACCTTGATACAGGTACCGGTTGTACTAGCCTACTTCAGTACAGTTGCATTGTAATAAGTATTGGTATTATTGTTACTGTTAGTGTTAGGGTGTAAGACTAGGCCTAGGCCCCTAGAGCCTGAGTAAAAAAAGGCAGAAAGAATAGAAATTTAACAAATTTTCTAATATCGTCTCATTTTTTTCCAGTAAAAGTATAGGCATCAGCAATGAATATGAGTTTATTTCATGGACAAGATAGCCTAACAGTTATTCAAGTTATTGTTTTGTTTTCAGTTTCAGTATTATAGATAGGCCTACTGAAAAGCTATTACTTACGAGGGAATAAGTTCGAATTTTATAAGTGTTTGGTCACTAAATTTCAGCGGGAAGTTGGCTAGTCTACTGTTTCACATGCCCCCTTACCTTAGTACAGGTAGGCCTACTGGTTGTAGTTAGTATTTTACGACACACCAACACGACTGTGTTATATGGTGTCATCTAGAAAAGAAAAAGGCGCAAAGTTGGGGTACAATTAACTTAAAAAAGGCGAGGTCAAACTCTACTTAAAGAGTCCAGGCAAATGCGGGCCAGACTGCATAATTTGTCAGTCGCGCGGAAGAAGTTCTGCGCGCATTTTCAATTTACATACTGATTTTACCACGAATTTGGCGCGCAATAATTCAGTTTGGTGTGCGGCGCACAGAGCCAGACTCCATCCCGGCATAGCGGTGGCGAAACGGTTACAGTACCTCGGTCTGTCGGCGTACTGTGCAATGCAAACTAACCTTATCCAATATCAATACACACACGGCAGCCATGCAATTTTGTGTTGTAATGTGCCTCCACTTAATTCCCACTGAGTACCACACAAAATATGATTATTTCCTGCCAAATAGGAAAAGTGTACATAAATTTTGGCAGTAGTATGATATGTATAAGTGTAGCGTACGTTGTACAGTATATGTACATATAGTATGTAGTGTACACAAACATAGTATACATATGCGTATATATGCGTATATACATGCGTACACATATAGTTAAATGTATTGTGTGTATTCAGTTTGTAGCGGCATTGGCGCGCAATTTTGGAACTTGACAATTACATTCCGCGCGCAATTAACAAACTATGCAATCTGGAATGCGGGAGTCATGTCAAAAATTTCTATACAGTTTACTTTCCTTGAGAAAGTCCAAAATAAGGGAAGGATCTGTATGCTCAAATAAAGTTTTCAGGTCTGGCACAGCAGAGTACTTCTGGCGAATATGGGAGTATTCATAACAGTCAACGAGAATGTGACTGACGGTGACAGCACAGTCACAGGGTATACAATATGGTCTCTCATCCCCGTGGAGTAAAAAGGCATGGGTAAGGTACCTGTAGGTGTGACCGATGCGAGCGGCCCCTTGTCAGAACTAAATCATCTCTCCTTTTACTGGGGGTTCCATGACCCCCAGTTCCGACCGTTGGTTTAACTCTGTACAATTTGTTTCCAGGAAAAGAATCCCATAGTGCTTGCTATTTTGAATTTTGATTTTACAAAGCCATTGATCTTAGGGCGGTAATCAGTGTGAGGCAAGTGGAGATTGGTGATGTCCATCTGTAGGGCTTCTTTAGCAAATGCATCGACTTTTTCATTCCCTTTTAGGCCTATGCCCACGTGACTAGGGACCCATGCAAGCACAACCGATTTTTGTAGTTGAATCAAATTGGAGTAAGCTTCACGGAGAGCTGAACATTACTGAAGGGTGTTTTAGCTCATGGCGGCCTTTAAGTAGCACTAAAAGGCTGGATAGTGAATCTGTGAACACGATGAACTGGTGAATTTCCAAGGTTTCAATCAGATGGAATGCCATCTTAAGTGCCTGAAGTTCGGCAGTAAATATTGATGCATCATCCGGTAGTCTGATTTGCCAGAATGCATCCTGGCCTGTTGTGTCACCGCAGCTGCAACCCTGTTCGCGGTCTTGGAGCCGTCAGTATAGATGGCATGATACCAACTGTACTTTTGTCTCAGCTTATTAAAACTGGCTCAGAATACCAGTTCATTTGTTGAGTTCTTCAGATACTTCTTTAAGCTAACAGGGATTCCGCCAGAAATGCAAAAAAGGGGGGGGGGGGATTAATTGCTCCTAATCCCCTAGTCCAAATTGATGCTGTCCCTGGTTAAAGTTACAAGTGGATTCAGGGGGACAAAAGCTTGCTTCAAGACCCCTATAAGGTGCATTTTGAAGGGTTTTAAAGGCCATTTACTTATGAAAGTCCAAACATTGCTGCAAAGGTGTCCTCTTCTTAAGTAAGAAGCCAAGATATGGACGATTTTTTTAATTTTTATGGAAATGAAAAGGGGGATTTTACCCACCTTCTGGAAAGGGGGGATAAATCCCCCCTTTTCCCCCTTTGGCAGAAACCCTAAGGTCAACAACTGGCTCGACTAACTTCCAGGGAGGAATGGTGGAAAAGGTAAACTGTGCTGCGAAATCGGGGTTGGTACACACATGTGAGAGAGCTTTCCTTACGCGAATAGCAAGTGGAGGGATACTGTAGCTGTTGATTTTGCGAGATATACAGTATGTCACTAAACTTATGATCGAAGGTCGTCTCAAAGGTTGGGTTGTGTCTATGGCTCCTACACTAAGTTTAAGGGCAAACTGGAGCAACAATTTCTTCCATCTAATATCAAGGGGTGCTTCATTTGCTTCCATGTACAGTAGAGGCCTACCGGTTGTACTGCTTCAGTACAGTTGCTTGGTAATATTGGTATTATTGTTACTGTTAGTGTTAGGGTGTAAGCCTACTGTACAGTAGGGCTGCCTAGGCCTCTAGAGCTCGAGTCAAAAAACACAGAAAGAATAGAAATTTCCTAATATCGTCTCATTCTTTTCCAATAAAAGTTTAGGCCTAGCCATAAATATGAGTTTATCTCATGGACAAGATAGCCTAGGCTTATTCAAATTATTGTTTTGTGTTTTCAATTTCAGTGTTGAGTGTCACTCCAGCCAAGCAGGCCCTTGAGTTCTACTTTGTTTGACTGGTGATTTGGTGAAAAGGCTAAATAGGCATTTGTAAGACTACAGTATCATTATCACTATGGCTGAGGTATGCAAACTGGCTGTAGCACCCTGGAAAACTAAGTTTAGATCACCTACAATTGGTATTACTGTATTACTAACAGTAACAACTAACATTAGCCTAATGTTACATTGTTACCGTAGGCTTTATCTGCTGTACAGGGGCCAACTTGTGCAGTGTGTACAAACTTACATTTCCTGGCAGTAATGTGTGGGGGCCTCTCACTCACTCAAATAACATTTTCTGACAGAACTTTGTCCATCAACACTCACTCACAATACATCTGCGGATAGGCCTAATACTCAGGTTACCCTGGCAAACTTTTTTTAAAAAGATTGGATTGGAAGCTGAAAATCGTGCTAGGCAGTAGGCCAGTGGCGAAACATGTTCACTTGACTGATATCGTGTAGACAACTCATTCATTATGCAAATATACAGTATACAGTAATATGACTCTACAATGCTTATGGAAGTGCATCAATGCAGTGCCCACATTAGTACCTAGATGTGTATACAATGCCATAATGTGTATACATACTGTAGCTGTAGCATGACGTCAGCCATCTACAGTAGGAAATTTCCATGCTTGTTCACGACAAGTGTATTGAAATTTTTATGGTGACTATCAGTGTTTCCGCTAAGCTGCCATGACGTGATTTTGAGGAGATGATTTGTCAATTTGACGCACTGATATTCGTGGGAAAAGTAAAAGAGGGTTTAAGATGCAGTTGGAACAACAACGCATGCCCTACACATGGGCAGATCTCAAATTGGCATTTTCAGTGAGCCAGATTTTCTCAAATTCAGTATATTGAACCAATGTATAATTTATTAGAGGAAACACTGGTGACTATCATTTCTCTTCAATGTGTACAGTATTGGCTGTGGTACAGTATGTATGCATGTGTATGTATACTGATATCATATGTGGTAAGTATTCAATTGATGTACTTCCGAAAGTATTGTAGACGTACATGTTGTAGGCTATTCAGTCATAGCTGCACAAAGAAATATATTACCCCATCTCCTGTATAGGCCACTGTAGTTTGCTGTCCATGTGTAAAAATCTTGGTGTGGAAAATAAGTTTTGAACTTGGGCTTTATTTTTCATTTTCTTCAACTTTCAAAAACTGATGAGAATGTTTGAGACGTCAGGTATGGTGAAAAATGGCCTAGGCACAGCTTTCTTACTGCAGACAGGTCTACTGTACCTGTATGGATCACTGTCTGTCAACTCAAGATTTTAGAAAATCATGGTGGGATGCCCACTGACTTTGCTAAAAAAAATTCCAAGCATACAGTAGTTGGAGTTTCATGAATACTGAAGAAAACAAAAAAAATTGGCAGCAAATTCCAAGCTGTTTTGGGAGTTATCCATGCTCATTTGAAAGTGGCCGGCCATAGGGCCCTCTGTGGCCCCCTTGTTGGTATGGCAGATTTGCACATGTATACACAATTTCTGTCATTTTTGAAATCCAGTACCTCCATAGAGGGAGTACAGTAGGCTTAATACTTAAAATACCTCCATGGAATATTTTCTGCCCAGTGTGATATTATACAGCTGTACTTCATATTTCATAAAGGCTATGCACAGTGCAAGTACAGTATACAGTATGGAAAATTTGTGCTCTCCAAACCTTTAAATACTTTGTTGTACTCCTCCCATAAACTTGAAAATTATTTTGCATGAAGCTTACAGTGTGTAACATAGTAACTGTATTTGGTTAAAATTTCAGGCCAAAAAAAGACCACATTCTGGGAAGTCATATATTTAATATCATCATTTTCACAAACACAAAACATACTGTACACTGTAGCCTGTAGGCTACGGTTTGTTGAGGAGAGGGACTTTCAGTTGTGAAATTTTAAAGCACAGCTGATTTTCACTGATTCAAATTCCCATCTGTGTGGCTTCATCTTGCTAAAATGGACAGGGCAGAAGATACTGTATGACTTTGAAGTCAGTCAGGTCACAGATTAACCAGGCTTCTAGCTAGGGAAAATGTCAAACTGGGTGGGAGTTAATGGACATTGCATCATTCTCACATGATGTTGGCCATATCTCAAGAACTGAGTGACATTGTCTGTGGTCAGTTGCATGATTTTTGGTTTTTTCCAAAACAGTATTCAATTGAATGATGTTTTGTGTCTGATACTGTACATATTTACAGTTTAGAGTGTGATAAAATTTCAAACTTGGTAGTGAGATTCAAAATGGGTGGTAAAATTTCAAACTAGGTGCTGCATTAATAAAGTAAATTCAAACTGGGTGCAGCACCTTCACTTCCAAAAATCATTTGCAGCGTGGTAATTTGACTCCCTGCTAAAGCTGTACTGTAGCCCTCTCTCACTGTGTACAGGTACGGAACTTAATATTACAGTAGTGGGTGACATGTTTGTAAAGGGTTTGTGGGATCGGATCTTAAGAAGAGGTAAGAAAGGTTGGCCTCCTACGAGAAATATGACGATTTCAAGCAGGGTATTGAAAGGAATGATCGAGGAAACTGTCTATAGGGAACGGAAACGATTTATTGGCTCCAGTTTTCTTTAAACAATATAAAATAACAGATAGAGTAAGATCAATAATTTAAATTATACAGCAGCTTAAAATTACCACTTAAAATCTCAGACGGGAATACTGAAGCTTCGACGTCAGATGACCTTAACCTCAACTAAACTATAAACAGCTAGCTGAGTTCGTAAAATAAATTAATAACCAGTTTTACTTATCTCCTTTTCTTCTCTTCTTTCGTCCTTCTCTCCTTTCCCAACAATCAACTAATATTCATTCACACACTCAACACTAAAAACAGAAACAA
>JAIZAY010001483.1:0-14733 GCA_029531755.1 Holothuria leucospilota
CATAGTATTCTTTAGCTTCCAAATGTATTCACTGGGTGTAGTTGCATTTCTTTTGTCTTTGTGATTGAAGCTGAACTTGTGTGCAGTGTACCTGGCTTTGAAGGTGTTTTCTGTCAAACCAATTTATGATACTTCCTTGTTGTTGCCATGGCGTGTTACGGTGGCTTGGTACACTATGTTGTCGGCGAGGTAATTTCCATTCACTGGGCATTGGGTTTGTTGCGCTCTGCAGTTGTTTTGCATTGCTGGTTGTAGATTATTTTTTGTCAGTATGTGTTTGTTGTGCGCTGATACTGTTTGGTCCATGTTTGCCATGCAGCTGTAGCTCAGATTTACCGTGTTTCTGTGGAGTAATGAATGTAGTTTGTGTTCAGGTGGGAAGCAGTTGTTTAAGAGGTTGAAAAACTTCTTGCCAATGTTAGTGGTGACATTGTCGCTGAATGGGGGTTGAACCATATAAGTATATAAAACCTTAGGGAGACAATTTTCTTTGTTCTTTTACAGAGGATGCTATTAGGGAGGCATGGCCTAATGTCTTGAGTACTACTTCTAGATATTTTCTGTCAGAAATAGTTTTAGAATCGTTATTAGCCTTTAAATATCATATTGTGATAGTTTCAAAGTTAGGGGTTAGAAAATTAAGTTAGAAATTAGTAAGTCAATGGAAATGTCTCCCTATACAATTTAGGGTATATATATATATATATATATATATATATATATATATATATATTATACAGTTTGAAAAGTTTTCATATTTCAATCTTGAGGTATCGTGTTTACAAGCAAGTTTCTAGATTATAGTAGTTCACCTCCAGTGACATTAGATAACCAGGCGCGGTTCTAGACCGAGAGTTTTAGGGGGGCTTAGGGGGGGGGCTTGAAACGGAAGAATAAAATTTTCTGTCATTATCAATACCGACATTGGGGAATGATGCTAAGGAGGACTCCATCAGTGGCGTACCCAGGATTTCTCTCACGGGGGGGGGGGGGGGGGGCATGCAGTATGTTGTGTGATCGCCGGCCTGGGGAAGGGTCTAAGTCGAGGGGGTGTCCCTCCCCTTTGAAAATTTTTGAAAAATTAGATGTACTTACATGCAATTTGGTGCCACATACGCTACATTTTGAAGTAGAATTTGTGTTAAAAAAATTTACGTATTTTAGGAACTAAAAAAAAAACATCAGGGAGGGGGCATGGCCCCCCTGCGTACGCCACTGATAGTAATAATCATAGGCGTATGGGACTCTTACAGTTTGGGGTCCAGAAAATTTTTTGCCCGAACTTCTCAAAAAGTTGCCAGAATTCCGTTGCAGTTCAGGTGCATGAAATAGACCACTAAACCACTACAGGCGCGCGAAAATTTTTGCGCATTTTTCGGGCATTCGATCAAAAATTCGGGAACTCAGTAGAAAATTCGCGCAATCTTTTCACTTTTAGTTCATCTCTGCCGGAATTTAAGTTTGAGTAAGGTATCAAATGTTGTTCATGTCTGGTCTACTGTTACAAAGGCATACTGAACTGGATTTGAGCAATCACTGGATTTAAGACCGACTTTTGGCGTCTCAGAGGACGACTTTTGATTTTCCCCCCCCCCCCACACACACACCTATGTATTACGCCCTGGGACTGGCGTCGAACGTAAGAACGTAAGAAGAATGCAGTGGGTAAGCTAGTAGGCGCCGCACGTGCCTACGTTCGTAATGCAGTAGTACTAAGGCGAAGCGTGGTGTCGTACTACATGCAGTCAAAACACGGTGTACGTACGTGGACGTGGAATAAAGAAACGTGATCACAGGCCTATCTTGCATGACACATTTGAGAAACTAAATCCACTGGACTAAAATGTGCACAAATGTATCGGACAATTTTGTTTTTCTCAATACACGCAAATAAAGCATGAAGATAACTCTCAACCTCAGAAATTTTTGGGGGGCTTGAGCGAATTTTTTTGGGGGGGCTTGAGTCCCCAAAGCCCCCCCGTAAAACCGCGCCTGTAGATAACCCTTGAACTCTGCCAGTAACAACAGGGTTCATCTTCTGATGATGATGATGCATCCACTCGATAAGTGCGGAAAGTGTGCACCTTTTTAGTCTCCAATGTTACGTTTACAGGGTTTGTGAGTTCTGGTCACCTTTTTTACCTTTGATAACCACCAATGTCAATTACGTAATTGTATTTCCTAATATGAGAAACCGATTTTTTATACCAGGTATGAGAGGTGTACATTCGTTCGTACTTTATATGTGTTCTGCATGCAAGCTAAGAGCAAGGAGTTAAACTCGCTTCTGACACTCACATACCACATAAGTTACTCTTTCAGTTGTTAAAACAAACTGCACGAATGATCTTCAATCGTTAAATGGCATTTTAACTTTTTGTAGTCATATATACACTTTCAATGCAATAAATGAGTCCCAGCATTCTGTAACATCGCTGATTAAAGCTTACTTACAAACATGGAAGTTTGGGAGGGTTACAAGGGGAAAAACATTGAAAAAAATCCGTGGTATTTCTCGTATCTGTTGATCCAGGAACTACGAAATCAATTGTGAAAGGACTAGCTCAATTACAGTATACAACATCGCTGTGAGTTTCTTAAAAAAAAAAACTTGAGTTAAAAGCAATCAAAATTAGCTACCTAGATCTAACATGGGTATCCAATTTGTAAGGGTAGGTCGTAATGAAATTCCAGTGATATGAATGCCATATGGAAAGAGGACAGTTAAAGAATAATCAAACATACAGTGTCTGATATGTGGGCGTCGGAAGACAGCATCGTTGGTGACAGTTGGTGTAAATTATTTCTAGAGTGATCTAAAAACTTAAGAAATGATATTTAGTCAGTGCTGATGAGGGAATATTTTGATTGTTTGAAACCTGGCGTTAAACGACGAGAAGAAATTTTAAAAATGTTGTCTTTTTAACATTAGCTTCAACGATTGAATTGATTTTTTTAGTGTCTGAAAGTAGCTACGGAGATTCACCTGAATGTTAAGACGTCACTTCAAAATAATCAATTAAAATTAGACTATCACATGACACTAACTTGTGTTTGTTATCTTGACGGATCCGCATGTACTACCCTGTGTCAATTGTTATGCGAAAGGATTCTAGAGATAAAGAAACTTGAAATGTATCGCTTCATCGGTAAGTTTGCCCCCACCCCCCCACCCCCATCTAACTTATAACAGCTATTACCAAATTCTTACGTTAATGAATTTCTCCGGCAACCTTGCAAAAAACTACCCCCGCGTACTTTCCAAGAAGACGTGCTAAATACAAGTGGCCCTATATAACGACATTTTGTAGTTAAAGGGTTGCTTATGCTACGTGGGTTCTGGGCCGACGTTGTAGTTAACACAAAAAGAGAGACTCCAGGCAGAAAATATTATAAAATGTGTTGTAAAAGCAAGGGCGGATCCAGCCCCTAGCTGAAGGGGGGCAGTTTGAAAAGGGGGGCGCCAACATCATGCAGAGGCGGCATACTCTTGAATTTGACCGACTACATTTCGGAGACCAACTCCCATTGCCATAGTTATATATAGCTATACGGTTCGAAATTCTGGGGACCTTTTTTTTTTTTTTTTTTTTTGAACTTTTCGGGCAGTTTTTACTTAACGTTAGGAAACAGGGGGGCGCCATTTTTTTCTGTATTGTTAGGGGCGCTAGACTGGTCATAGGGGGGGGGGAAGTTGTCCCTAGTTGCCCCCCCCCCCCTGGATCCGCCCTTGTGTAAAAGTTTATTATACAAGTACAGATTCAGAATAAAGGTCTCTGAACTGCTCAAAGTCTGGAATACGAATCATTATATCAAAAGAACAAGAACATAGTTTATAAAATGAAAGGAATGAATGGGGACAAACGAAACTGTATGTGGACTTCCCAAGTGCTTAGGTGGAAAAAACTAGACAAAGAAAGAATTCACTGAGGAGGTGCTAATGAACTAAAGTAACTTGGCAGGGGACGGGCTAGCTCTGGGTCGAGCACGAGGGTTTCCTAGAATTTAAAAAAAGCAGAGGAAGGATGGTTGGGAGGTGAAACAAACTTGGATTCAGGACAGGAAGAGTATTTTATCATTTAGACAAAGAGCAAGGGGATGGCAGAACAGTTTTGTGAAAACTTTAAAGCGATACTCTAAGGATAAACTTCATACACAATAAACAGTTAATTAGGGGTTCAAGTTCCTCGGGCGTAGCTCTTTGACAAAGACCTTAGAGGAATATGCTTGACACAAACAGAATAATAAACAGTACTTTCACAGTTAAGTTGCCGTGGAAATGTTCTACTGATGAATTATTCTATGGGCAAAAGCTTCCTCCAGCAATCTCATGAATTATTGAAGTAATTTTCGAATGTTAGGAATAGACCTCACGGCATACGACGTCACGCAACAGGCGTGCGTTCCCGTTGGAGACAAAGGGCATATTACTGCGAACTTACACCAACAAAATACCGGACGGGCTGATTGTATACCGGTCGGATTACGCATGTAAGTCTACGTTACGTGCGCGCGCGCCCCCTGTGGGGCTGGGGGTTGTAGAATATGCCACCGGTATTCCCCGCCTGTCGTAAGAGGCGACTAAAGGGGAGACTTGCTACTGTATTTAAACTGTATTTAAAACCGACTTGAATCGTAATTCATACTAGGTGACACTACATATCACATTTGTGTTGTAGTCGTTAAAATCTCCAACCTAACTAAAACTAAGTTACGTGCACCCCCGGGGGGGGTCGCGTGCAAATAGTTTATATGGTTCGTGCAGTGTGCTTCATGGTTTACCAGCCAAAATGACGAAGCGTGACGGTCAAAAGCATAAGGTCTATAGTGAGAGTATTACTCAAATAAATGCCAAGTTTGGGGTGCATTCATTTGCAAGAATCCACGGTGGAAGCTTCTTCTAAATGATTGCCACCAATCGGACCTGTAGGCAAAAGATTTTAACAGAATAACAATGCACAAACAGGAAATATAGACACGTGCGAAATACTTACGAAATTTTCCCAACATTTACTAAAGTAAAGATTGAAAACGTGGTGAAAAAAATAGCTTCAAATAGGACTCTGAATACAATTCGAAAATTCTTTTTAAATTTTGTTAGTGAAGGTAATAAGAACTGGGATGGTTCGTATCAAGATGGAGCCGCGAAGCATTTTTTACAACAATTTTATGGCCTTTCGAAATTCTCAAAGGTCGTAAAATGCCTTGTGTTGACTATTTTACACCGCGTGCAGTTAAAGGAAGAATATTGATTTCAACACTAATTGAAAACATTTTCTGAAGCTCCCTGCATTTCAAAAAACCTTTTTCTTAAACCTGGTTTGACATCGAAAATGCATCAGTCTCATCAAATTAAAGTGATCACAACAACATATTGGAACGTGTCTTCGAAAGTTGAGGAATTTAAGAACAAGGTAGAAGTCCACCACACCCTCCCGTGAGTTACTCATTAAAACAGAATTCAAAGCCAAACTCCTTCCCTCGTAAAGACTTACCTACAACCTACATTCATTTTTCTTACAAATCTTCGGAGATACAACAGCGTTATGTCCTTCACTTCGAGATATTCTCGTATGAATTTCACCATAAGATAATGAGCCCCTTTGGGTCCTTAGCGGTTTTCTCTTAACAATGGTCTACGTTTTTCCTAAATTGACAACTTATCAAACGTGTAATGAAATTGCTATACTATGGTTGCAGATCTTTGAATGGAGATAGAAGAAAATAGATAACAAATCGGAAATTAAGTGGAATCCGACAAAAGTGTAAGGACAAACAATTAACGACAGATCTGTATTTTTCAACATTCTTTTTGGTTTAAGATAATTTGGAGAAATACGCACGACGACAGATAGTGAGAACATGATATATCGGATGTTAATTGCACTATTTTGCCATAAAATACGTATCTGAAATACGGTCTTTAAGTTCAATCATTACCTTGACAAATTTGAAAAGGCACCGAGGCTAACCTTTGGTGGAATAACCAAGTTACACTTTGTGCCTGTTGAAACTTGGCTCATGTTTGTTCCATCGTTGTGACTATTCTCTTTGCATAAGATTGAAAGTGACTTTCTGTTCTTCCAGTACAAATAAGAATATTATACGAAGTATGAGATTGCCAGTGGATTGGGCCGTGAACACGGCTTTTGAAGATAGAGAAATGATTCTGCAAACCGCTGGAACTCTAAACTCAGGTAGTGCAATGACTTTAAGGTATATTGAAATCAACAAAAAAACTTAAAAGAATAAACGTACACCCCCCATCTCAAAAAAACAAAATACGAGGCATGGTTTGTAAGACCAAAGTGCTAGCTGGAAAACCCGAAACCGTTATTATCTTTGTGCGGCTTGTTGCGATGTTGTTATGACAGTTTCCCAAGTAATGTGTATGTAAACTAATTTTAAAAATTTTAAATTTACTAGTCCACCTTACAAGTAGACGTTATGTGTTTGGGTATCCAGTTTGAGCGGCTGCAAAAGTCAGTCGGACGGACCTCCTGAAGTTATTTTCAGGAATGGTAGTTGGACTTACTAAAGTAAATGGAAGGAGGTTGCTGAAGACAAACCTCTGATACAAGGAGTGCAGGCGCGGAACCCAGACATTCCGAAAAGGGGAGCTGAATCACCCTCGAATATCTCCTTAGATTAACATTATTTTAATTTTTTGTGTGAGTATTTGTTATTGGTGATGTTTTTTCCCCGAAAAAGGGGGGCGAGGCACGGAAAAAAGCCCCCCCCCCTTGGATCCGCCACTGGAGGGGACTTTTGATTTCAGGGAATAAACTTGCTGCGACTGGAAAAATAGCGGGCCCTCATGAAATACGAAAAGTTTTCTTACCATTAAACGTAGTGAAACTAGAATAAAAAAACTACCATCACTTGAAACATACGAAAACACTACAAAAACCGTTACTCACATTTTAAAGGCCACTTGCCATTATTGCCTATCACTGTATGTTATGCATCAGCAAAAAGTAATTTCTATGACTTGTCAAGGAGTATTTAAACCGATACACATGGATCAAACAGACATATTATTAATTAAAAATAGCTGATTTATTTAAATTATCCCACCAACGGAAAATATATCCTGCATTTCAATAAACTCCTAATACGAATGTACCACCCCACGGTGCATCAGGGGTCCTTCATTACCAGATCTTGGATAAAAGTCATCGGAATTTACTCATAACCTTATCTTCTGGTAAACACCCATAATTTTCTTAAGCCGTGTCCACAGTTTCCATGCTTAGAGATACAATGGGGGTAAAGAACGTTTCTACTTCGTAAACTGCCTACTTCGAACTGAAACTCGAGTTCACATGTTGATGTAGGACATTCTAAAATTCCCATTAAAGAGTCTGAGGGGAAATTATGACGGTATTGAAATTGCAGAAATAATGATGATGATGTGATGATGATGATGCTGATGATGATGATGATGATGATGATGAATGATGATGATGATGATGATGATGATGATGCTGAAAAATAACATGAATGAATGAATGGGATATGAATGAATGAATGAATGAAATGAATGAATGAATGGACATGAATTAATGAAGGAATGAATGAATGAATGAAAAATAAATAAATAATCACCCAATGAAATTTTGAAGCTGGATTAATGGCTTGCCATGTTAAATCTTACTGCTACAGGGTGAAAAAAATTGAAGAGAAAATTAATACGAGAATTGTACGCTACAAATATTTGAGGAGAAACAGGCCTGCAAAATCGTTTCATGGGCACTTCGTTACAACTGTGGACAGTCCAAGTTTCTGGTGAGCGATTAAAAGGAAAATTTCTTTTAAGACAATTAGGGGATAAATAAAGAAATCCGAACAGTTACAAACAGGGAAATTTCCTTAATTCATGAGGGCCCCCCAGTGTCCTTGTCCCCGAACCATTCACCCCACAATGTCCCAAACTGAAGTCAACCTCCTAATCCCACCTCCACGCGTAAAGTTAAGGCTGGTTCTGTGAAACTGCATGAACTGCACTCTAACCGTGATCGGCCTTTTGTGAATTTAAGACCTGAAGGTCAGGTTTCTCTCCTGAGCTTCACTAACTGGTTGAGATGGTAACTCCCCTGAATGAAATGCGGAATACATATCATATTTCACTATCTGCATAAGTCATTCAGTGACCAATCAGAGCAGTTTCTATTTGAATGTTTAGTATTGAATTTTGTGGTCTCTCAATGTGGCCGATTCAAAAGTATTGGGATATTTTTAGAATAGCTCTGATCATAAGTACATTAATAGACCTAATTGCATTCAAGTCACGCGACGTCCATTTTGGCGGCTAAGCACACTGCACGCACGGACGTAGATTTCGCACGCGGGCGCGTAGTAGAATAACGTATTACTCCCGGCTACAAAAAATCAACTGCCTGCTTATTTTTGGTGTAAAATTGCCAATGATACGCGCTAGCCTCCATTAGGATGAGCGCAATTTCTGTTCTATGACGTCATATGCACAAGATCTATACTCAGTATACGCGAAGCTGACCACAGGTTTTCTTTCATAAGACACATAAAAACTCACAAATTTTGATTACAGTATGTTGTTAACAGTATGTCTATTTCCCAAACAGTGTTCCCTAAAGTTGAGAAAATGAAAAAAGTTGAAAACCTCACTGAGAATCTGTTTTTTGGGTAAAAACAGCTGAACAATCGTCAATTCAAACCGATTGTCAATCCAAAAAGCTTGGATGGCGACACATATCCCCCGGACCTTGATGTAGGGGTCTAAGGGTGTGTCCTCTTCCCTTTGGAAATTTTACGCTGTTTTCAATGGTGTCTAGATGCAAAATGGTGCTAGTATTTGGTGACAGGACTCAAGTCATCGGTATATTGCTTGGGTCAGGGACATTATAATACCACCCCCCCAGTAAATTCTTTCAAACTAACCCGCAAAGCAGAAGTAGGGATCATGTGGGAAACCACATGAAATCCGGACTTTGTTGGCAATTTTACAAATCCGCCCGGACGCCATGTGCGAACTAGTAAAAGGAGGGACGTGCCCAAAAAAACAATCGCTTCTACAGTGCACTTGTCATGGGCAAGGAGAGAGACACGACTATACTTGTTAAGGGACAGAAGAATTATTCGAAGGCAGTACCTTACCGTACGGCATATTTTGTGTATTGATACAGTATAGGAATGGTTCGTGGTTTAGGAATGGTATTCAGTGTATGGTTGCCATGTTTTCAGTAAATCAACAAGCCATCCGAAAGGCAGAGAAAGGGACTAAACATGGACAATGTCACCTCCAAATTTGTCGTCCGGTGACCTTCGTTTCATAGTCCAAGTGAAATTATCTGCGAATTAAACGGACAGGGAGAGATTATATACCTAATTTAGTGAAATTATAGGCATTTTAAAAGTTATAAGTTGATTGCATACGTGGCGCAAAAATGTGTTTTTCACACATTTACTTTTTTCTTAAAAATCTTACACATGTTATTTATTTATTCTTTGAAGGGGAAATACTTCAAAGTGTATTTCCGTCCAAAACATTTATTTTTTCTTAATTCTTACACATTTTTATTAGGAACACAAAAATCGAGGGATGATGACGAATATAGACTGGGGGCCTAGGCCCCCAGCCTCCCCCCGTAGGCTACCCCAACGGCTCATTGAAACAGCTGTTTCCGAACACCTGATCTGTGAGAAGGAGTCCTTCCAAAAGTACTGGGTCGTAAAATCTGAAGCTAAAGATAACGATAAATATGTTTTTTTTTTACTTATCATAACCGGTGACATTTGGAGTTGTTGGGCAAAAAGGCGTTTTCTGGCATGTCATTCCAGTGCGTTTCTCGGACCAAAAACTCTTGATGGAAGATGGGCAAAAGTAAAGAATAACAATGAAACAAAGCCAAAAATGGACATGTGCTGCAAGAGGTGTCGTCGGTTGAGATTGAGAAGGGGGGGAAAGGGGGGAGGTGTCTCGACCAAAAAGTTGTTTTTTTTTTTTTTAAGATGAAATGGCGACTACAAAAGACAGGAAAAAAATGGAAAAGCAAGAATTGAACAAAAGAATAAATTCCCATTTTATTACACACTGTGCTTTTCATCAGCTTTTCCGAGTATGGCCATCTGAGTTTTGTTGATGAGGAAGAGAGAGGGAGGGTGTGCAGGCAAAAAAAATTTGAGAGATCTTATACTGGTGAGATCATAATGGTCATAATGGTGCTGTATTTGTTGAAGGACTCAAACATCGGTCTATTGCTTGGGCAGACCTATAATACCACCAGTAAATCTTTCAAAACTAACCCGCAAAGCAGAAGTAGGGATCATGTGGGAAACACATGAAGTCCGGACTTTGTTGCAATTTTACAAATCCGCCCGGACGCCAGTGCGAACCAGGCGCGGATCCAGAAATTTTGAGGGGGGGGGCCCAAGATGGAAAACCTCATGTGCACCGAAGGTCCACCACGAGCGCGAAGCGCGAGTCCCTACGCGTGGGGTCCAGGGGCCTGCGTTAGGGCCCCTGGCGGGGCCCAGGGGCGGAGCTCCGGTGGGGTCCAGGGGGCGAAGCCCCCGGAAGCGCTTGCAATATTGCATTTTAGGAGTACAGAAATCGGCTCCAGTTCTTATGTTAGTGAGATTTTATGCCTTTTCATGTTGCATGGAATTTGATGTGTATAGCTCAGTACAAGTTACTATATGTACCTGCAGAAGTTACGGAGAATCTAAGTTATCTTAAAACTTACACGCCAACATTATGAGCCCGTGTAGGTAACTTGAAATGATTTTTGCCATAATGAGTGTTTTATTTTCGTTATACGGTATTCGGGTATAGGACGTCAGATGAAAACAAATGCGCGCGAAGCGCTCGGAAAATCTTGAAATTTACAATTAATACCATTGCCTATTGACTAACGGTTTCGTGTCAATTACCTTTATGTGTTTCTGATCAATTAGAAGGTGGGTTCGATACTAAGTTTTTCAGTTCTCATAAGAAGAGGAGGGTAAAAAAATGAAATATCAGTGGTTTGACATCCTTACACTGCCTACTCTGAAATCACGTTTATGCACAAGAATAATTGGCTCATGGGTAGAACCCCAACCGATTGAAAGGACGCAATTCAAGGCTAAACAGTGCGCAGGGATCAAGCAAAAAATCAAGAAATATGAGAAGATTTTGCAAAAAATAAGTGAAAAGATCTCAAATGATTTTTGGTAAAAAAAGAGATAAAAGTAAAATCCATCACTCTAATGAAAATCGTACCTCTCTCCGTGAGTTTGCGTAAAACAATTGCGCGCGAAAGCGCGCCCGAAAATTTTCGGTTTTATAGAGGCCTCCCGGAGCTCTTTGCATTAATTGTTACACTCGAAATAGGTGGGACCAAACGGACTCTCACACAACCCTTAATCCTATATGGGAGGAGAGATGATATATCGCATTCTTTATGGACTTCTGAAGGGTAAACCCTTCAGAAAATGTATGGAACGATTGGTGCCGGCGGGAGTTGGTGATTGGGGGGAACAAGCAGATAACTGCCTAAAACCGTGCCTTTTTAGGCAGTGGGATTTTGTATACGCTATTATACAAGATGGTGGGAGAGCCTTTTTTCTTATTAGTACATGATGAGTCGCAATCCCAGGAAGGGCGTTTACCCTCCCCTTTGAGACATTTTTGTTAATTTTAGGGGGCCTATATGCAAAAAATGGTGGTATCTTCGGGTAATTCTGTAAAGTGATTGTATGGTTTAAGAAAATGTCACCAATTTAGTGAATTATAAACTTTTGTTCGGCCGGTGAAAAAGGGGAGTAAGAGACGGTTAAACATATTGTCTTCAAAACCTCCTTAAGTCCCAGGAAACAAATCATGGGCGTGGATCCATCTCCAATAGTGTGTGTGTTGGGGGGGGGGGTACTTTTTCACTTTTGTTGAATCGCCCGTCCTGGGTGGCGTGGAAGAAGAGCAGTTTGGTGGTAGCCAGAATTTGTCGTCACGGGGAGGCAATAAGTTTTGGGATCTTCGGCATGGGGGGAGGGGTCTAAGGGAAATTTTTTCAGAACTGAATGCCCTCAGATGCAATTTTGTGGCAACAAAAAGTGTACGATTTTTAGGTTTATTTTTCTTCTAAAAAATTTCGTTTTCCTAGGCATAATTTGCAAGGTCCGTTCCATCACTTTTGAAAAAGTTGAGAGACTTTTTGACGATGTCCCCCCATTCCAAAAAAAGTGAGGGGGACGCGTCCCCCGCACCCTGATTCACGGCCCATTGGAAAATTGACCACGCAATTATACCTGCGTGGAGTCCACCAGATAACATTCTTGTGACTATAATAAAAATTTTTGCCTTTAACATTTTAAAAAGGATATCCAAGGTTGAAAGAGAATCCTCCAGTATGAGGCCTCCCGGGAGGCTATAAAATTAGTACAGTATACAAAAGAGGGAACCAACGGGATTCTCACTACCCGACATCCACTATGGGAGAGATTATAGATAATGTCACCTTCTTTTTAGGTATAGCAACAGAGGGATGGTGGACAGGCAAAATTCGTTCAGAAAAGATTTTCGTCATTATTGAACGTCGCGGTTAGATGTTTTGGAAAATTAAGCAACGGCAATATACTTTCACTTTAATTACTTTTAATTACTTTCAATCTTTCAAAGAGAGTGCTAGACTAGATTAGTCCAAAGATACCATAATGATGAGAGCCCTACAGAGAAGGGAGATGTACTTTTTAGAAACATGTTTGCATTGGAATAATTTCTTTGCGTAATAGCTTTGTCAATGAGTATATAAAATCGGGGGTAAACCCTGTCGTATGGCGCGCGAAAGCGCGCCGAAATTTTGGAATTAAAATATTAGTCCTATGACAAACCTTGCATTTTAGAACCTGCATCGGACACTGTCACTTTCCCCTCCCCACCCCCAAACCTATGCTATTCAGAAACGAATCTTCTGACTGAGAAATTCTTAAAAAGAACTTTTGCTCTCTTTGTTCCCCTGTGAGTAGTTACCGAAAGCTATTGATTAATAAGGACAACTCTGACCAAGGGGTGACGCGCTAGCGAGAAGCGTGTGAAAAAAATTGGAATTTGTCAAGGAATTTCCAAAACTTGTGATAGTTTGAGAACAGTGTGAAAGAAAATGGTTAGTAGAAACAAATAAACCAGTCATCAAAAAAAAAAAAAAAAAAAAAAAAAAAACTTACATCTCACCCTACACCCTCTACAGAAAATCTGCTAGCTTATTAAACGACTTTTGGGACCATTTTAAAAATTTTCAAGAAATCGATGGCGGAGGGGGACACACGTTCACCCATTTGCCTGATGGTGCCCCGACGACATGGTTTGTAGCGTAAAAGCCTTTTGAGTTCATTTTAAAACTTGTTCAGACAGTTTCGAAATCGAAATAGGGGTATGCACGCCGCTACTTTTGCCTGCAATCAGCTGGTCACTCGTGTCCACAATAGCACGTCACCCGACAGCTCTTCTGGTCTCTTGTATTTCATTCCTGCAAGGTCTGTATTGGCACGAAAAACTTGGGCCTCTCAATCCCTCTAGATTACAAAAAATTTCAATCTCTTTAACACAAAATTGTTACTAAATTTCAGTGCAGCTAGAGGAAGCCCATACTACATATGTCACGATGTTTACTTATTTAGATCTTAAGTCAAGGATCATTACTCAGCTATTCACCTGTTTTTGAACATTGTAGCGCTCCTTTCTTCGCCAACCACTTTGAAAGATATATAAAGAGATAATCCAGCGATAGCTCCACCCAACCCCTACAGAAATATATACTTTGAATACGTTCTTAGACACTTTTATTCATTTTTTGCTCTTAATTAATTTTTCTTTCTCCTTTTCTTTTTTTTTTCTCCTTTCGTTTTTTTTTTTTCGTGGCGAGGGGGGGGGGGGCCCGGGCCCCTCAGGCCCCCCTGGATCCGCGCCTGGTGCAAACTAGTAAAAGGAGGACTTGCCGAAAACAATCGTTCTACAGTGCACTTGTCATGGGCAAGGGGAGAGACACGACATACTTGTTAAGGACAGAAGAATTATTCGAAGGCAGTACCTTACCGTACGGCAAATTTATGGTATGATTACCGCTATAGATAATGGTCGTGTTAGAATGGTATTCAGTGTATGGTTGCCATGTTTTCAGTAAAATCCAACCAGCCATCCGACAGGCAGGAAAGGGGAACTAAACCTGACCAATGTCACATCCAAATTTAGTCGTCGGGACCTTCGTTTCATCGTTAAGTGAATTATATGCGAATTAAACGACAGTGGAGATTATATACCGAATTAGTGAAAAGTAGGCATTTTAAAGTTATTAAGTGGATCTCATACACTGGCGCAAAAGGTGTTTTTCACACAGTACTTTTTCTTAACTCTTACACATTTTATTTATTTATTCTTTGAAGCGCAATACTTCAAAGTTTTATTTCCGTCCACACATTTATTTTTTCTTAATCTTACACATTTTATTAGGACACAAAAAATCGGGAGGCTGACGGAAAATATCTGGGGGACCTAGGGCCCCCAGACCTCCCCCCGTAGCTACCCCCACTGCTCATTGGAACCAGCTGTTTTCAGGACACCCTGAATCTGTGAGAAGGTAGTCCTTCAAAGTACTGGGTCGTAAATCTGAAGCTAAAAGATTAAACACGATAAATTTGTTTACTTACATACCCGTTTGACATTTGGGATGTGTTGGCAAAGGCGTTTTATGGCCATGTATTCCAGTGCGTTCGCGGACA
>JAIZAY010000984.1:0-24526 GCA_029531755.1 Holothuria leucospilota
ATTCATGAGCAATGCTTGTTTTCTTAGTTTTTAATCTATTTTTTAACCATTCCATAGATAGCGGTAGAGTTTTTCATGAGGAATGTTAATTTGCAAAATCCCGATGTCTCATCCAAGCACATTAACAAAGCATCAGATTATGGGCAGAAAAATGATTTTAATAGAGGCGGATCCTGCAAGAATTCGTAAAGGGGGTGATGATCTTTGTCCTGGGGTTGGGTGTAACTCAGGGGAGGGGTTTCACGAGTCTTGTAAGGCCCTGAAATGTTACCAAAAACGGGACAATTGAACGAAAAGTTCGATGACATTCGAAAAGATTTTCTTTTGGTTAAATACGGGTCCTCGGGTACAAAATTGTGCAATGGTGGGGAAAAGTTTTTGAAACTGTGTCATATTTCAGGCCCTGAAATACTGTTGAGGTCATTGGACATTCATACGAAGATTTACAAGATACCGTATGCAATAAAAATTTCCGTCCTTTAGGGCGGGTCACACTACATCGATTTTCAATCCGAAATCCGATCAGAATTTTTCTAAATCGGACCAATAGTTTTTTATTCAGACTTTGTTCTTAGGATGGTCACGCTATATCGATAACTGATCCTAGTTTGTCTCACGATAAGCTGTTCTGCTACCATTATATGACTTATACCGCGCAACAGATCGGTATTTGTTCGAAAATCAATCCGATTTTTGCACGCGTACCCGATAAACGTTGTCTACCGATGTGACGTCACGACATAATAAGTTTATATTCATTTTCGTAGTCCTCTGATGCAAATTATGTATTTACACAGGTTGGTAAGTTTTTGGCTCTTTCAGACCAGGAATGGAGAAGATTTTAACTAAAACTCACAAAAATCGGACCGTAATCCGATCCGAAATCGCTCTAGTGTGACCTGCGCTTTTTTTCTGGATATTTTCCTCTTCGTGCTAGGAAAATTTGGTGGTTTCTCTAAAATTCTAAACAGACCTAGTTGTCATCAAACAACAGTGACCTAATCGTTTGACGACGTTGGAGTGCTATGTAATTTGCAAATGCCTGTCTCTTTGTGAATGGGACTGTGTGCGTTTCATGAGGATTACTACTATTACTAAATTTGCCAGCTTCTCTGCATGGCCGTATATAGCAATTCTTCGGCGGGGGGCAACATCGAGCGAAATATTACGTTGCCCGGAAACCGCAATGGCCCTGAAGGCGCGGCGGGAGCACGAAGCGCACCCCCAGGCTGAGGGTGCGCGGTCCAAGGGTCCGCCTAAGGGTGCCTGGTCGAGTTTTAGGGGCAACAACTCTGTGGGGTCCAGAGAGCGAAGACCCCGAAAGCTCTGGTACAGGCTCCTTGGAGTGTTCCTTCATACTCACCTTCAAGGGCAGGCGCTTGAGGTTTTGCCGATGAACTTCGTATCATAGTCATTGTGGATTAGTGAACAGACCGCCCCACGCTTTCATTCGGGGCATTGTCTTAAGGTGCGATCATTACCTGCCCCAGGGTTGTACAGTATGTGTCTAATTGCTCAATTATGTTTTTATTATGTTTTAACCACCTATTAATGTAACAAATGAAAACAGTTACAGCAAGCCCCCCCCCGGGGGGGGAGTGAGTAGTCACCCTAATCACGCCCTCTGTATCCGCCCCTGTGTAAATTTTAAAGAAAGATAACTAACTAGTAATTGATGTGAGATTCTGTCGGATGCCATGTGTGTTTGTTGCATCTCCATTTTGGGTTGAAAATTTGTTTACTTCATCTGCTCGCATCTCGAAAAACAACGGAAGTCCCACTGAAGATAAGTTTACCTATCTAACATAAAATGAAATTTAAGCCTCAACCTCTAAAGGTGATACATTGTTGTCCTACAATTGACAGTGCAGTTGTAGGCACCGACGGTCATGCATTAGACAGAAATAGTTAAAAGTCCGACATACACTTGCCAGGCTTTGTGGGAGATAATGCCCCTTCTCCATAGCTACGCCATTGGTGTGATTACGGCGAACCAAAAGACTGCAGGCAGAAAGTGAGGCCCTTTCTTCCTTCATCGATATGTGGGAAAATATAGTCTACATATGTTAAAAATACCTGAAGCAGATCACTAGGCATTCTTCTTTCAGAGTGACCATCATGGCATTCATATCTTTAGGCTTGGATCCAAAGTGGCAGCATGACAAGCACGATCAGTACTGGTTAACCTTTTCTGGGCCTTCTCGTCTTCTGCGTTCAAGTTTTCACGTTTCACCCTAGCCTGCCGTAAGCAGACTATTGTACGTTCAAATATGTAGTTTCAAATCCAACTTTTGAAGGACTGAAGTTATAAGCCATTTGCCAAGGTGTCACCTGCTCTCAATTTTTCCTGCATTCTGAGAGAGCGCCATCGGTACGAAATATTGCCTCGGGATAACTTGGTTTGCACACTCCAAAGTTCCGAAGTGAGCTGATCTGCGCCTGTGTTACTTCCTCCGGTATCCAGAGCCAGTATGCAAT
Source organism: Holothuria leucospilota (assembly GCA_029531755.1). Classification (NCBI taxonomy): domain Eukaryota; kingdom Metazoa; phylum Echinodermata; class Holothuroidea; order Aspidochirotida; family Holothuriidae; genus Holothuria; species Holothuria leucospilota. The sequence continues at coordinate 2,479 of JAIZAY010000984.1, forward strand.
TTGTTATGATGGAATATGATTTCTAATGCAAAGTTTCGGACATCCACAATTACCAACGTTAACACTCAGTGTCCTATGCTCACTACAGGGGTGGTGCCAGATTTGCCCAACAGGGAGGCCAAGTTCCCCGGCGGGAGGGGGCAGCAGCCAGTAGCCCCGATAAAGGCAATTAGTTGCCAAAGACATGTGTAACACAAAATTATGCCAAATTTTTTGCTTTGTTCAGGAAAATTTGGAAATTTTACTGAAGAAAATTTGAAAAATTTGGCTTTTTGATTCCTTGCCGAAGGCAGGCAAGGAATCTATGCGATGGTGATGTCGTGTGTGTGTGTGTGTGTGTGTATGTGTGTATGCGTGTGTGTATGTGTGTGTATGTGACACCTAGCTTGTAAACACGATATCTCGAGATAGCAATGACCGACACTTTTCACATTTGGTATATAGATTTGTCATGTTGAGAGGAAGAACCCTATTGTTTTTGGTGGAAGTCAAAGGTCATTTGAGGTCACCAGAGGTCAAAAACCGAAAACTTTGTGAACACTATCTCAAGTTAGCAATACCCGACACTTTTCATATTTGGTATACAGATTTGTCAGGTCAAGAGAAAGAACCCTATTGTTTTTGGTAGAGGTCAAAGGTCATCCGGGGTCACCGGAGGTTAATCTGCGAAAACCTCGTAAACGGCTTGTAAACACGATATCTCAAGATAGCAACGACCAACACTTTTCATATTTGGTATATAGATTTTTCATGTTGAGAGGAAGAACCCTATTGTTTTTGGTAGAGGTCAAAGGTCATGAGAGGTCACCAGAGGTTAAACTGCGAAAAACCTCGTAAACACGATATCTCAAGATAGCAAAGGCCGACACTTTTCATATTTGGTATACAGATTGGTCATGTCAATAAGAAAAAGCCTATTGTTTTTGGTAGAGGTCAAAGGTCATCTGAAGTCACCAGAGGTTAATCTGCGAAAACCTTGTAAATGGCTTGTAAACACGATATCTCAAGATAGCAATGACAGCCACTTTTCATATTTGGTATATAAATTTGCCATGTTGAGAGGAAAAACCCTATCAATTTTGGTGGAGGTCAAGGTTATCTGGGGTTACCAGAGGTCAAAAAACAAAATTTCCAAAGAATTCCCAAGATTGTCTTCTGGGGTCACTGGGATCAAAACCCAGCAAACACATAACGTTTTCATAACATTCCGAATTGATCTTAGAAATGTTAAAGAAAAACATTTTACAATATCATTTTATTGACATTTTAAAAAAGTCATGTCAAAACGTTACAATGTTGTACAAATGTTTTTATAATGCTTTATATCTAATATTTTTCCAAAATATTAAACAAACGCAACACATAACGTTTTCACAACATTCCGAATTGATCTTGGGGATGTTAAAGAAAAACATTTTATAATATCATTTTATTGACATTTTAAAAACGTCATGTCAAAATGTTACAAAGTTGTACAAATGTTCTATAATGCTTTATATTTAACATTTTTCGAAAATGTTAAACAAACGCAACACATAACGTTTTCATAACATTCCAAATTGATATTAGAAATGTTAAAGAAAAACATTTTATCATATCATTTAACCGACATTTTAAAAAAGTTATGTCAAAATGTTACAATGTTGTACAAATGTTTTATAATGCTTCATATTTAACATTTTTCAAAAATGTTAAACAAGCGCAACACATAACGTTCTCATAACATTCCGAATTGATCTTGGAGATGTAAAAGAAAAACATTTTATAATATCATTTTATTGACATTTTAAAAAGTCATGTCAAAATGTTACGATGTTGTACAAATGTTTTATAATGCTTTATATTTAACATTTTTCAAAAATGTTAAACAAAGGCAACACATAACGTTTTCATAACACTCCGAATTGATCTTGGAGATGTTAAAGAAAAACATTTTATAATATCATTTTATTGACATTTTAAAAGTCATGTCAAAATGTTACAATGTTGTACAAATGTTTTGTAATGCTTTATATTGAACATTTTTCAAAAATGTTGAACAAACGCAACACATAACGTTTTCACAACATTCCGAATTGATCTTGGAGATGTTAAAGAAAAACATTTTATAATATCATTTTATTGACATTTTAAAAACGTCATGTCAAAATGTTACAATGTTGTACAAATGTTTTGTAATGCTTCATATTTAACATTTTTCGAAAATGTTAAACAAACGCAACACATAACGTTTTTATAACATTCCGAATTGATCTTGGGGATGTTAAAGAAAAACATTTTATAATATCATTTTATTGACATTTTAAAAACGTCATGTCAAAATGTTACAATGTTGTACAAATGTTCTATAATGCTTTATATTTAACATTTTTCAAAAATGTTAAACAAACGCAACACATAACGTTCTCATAACATTCCGAATTGATCTTGGGGATGTAAAAGAAAAACATTTTATAACATCATTTTATTGACATTTTAAAAACGTCATGTCAAAATGTTACAATGTTGTACAAATGTTTTATAATGCTTCATATTTAACATTTTTCAAAAATGTTAAACAAAGGCAACACATAACGTTTTTATAACATTCCGAATTGATCTTGGGGATGTTAAAGAAAAACATTTTATAATATCATTTTATTGACATTTTAAAAACGTCATGTCAAAATGTTACAATGTTGTACAAATGTTTTGTAATGCTTTGTATTGAACATTTTTCAAAAATGTTAAACAAGCGCAACACATAACGTTTTCACAACATTCCGAATTGATCTTGGAGATGTTAAAGAAAAACATTTTATAATATCATTTTATTGACATTTTAAAAGTCATGTCAAAATGTTACAATGTTGTACAAATGTTTTGTAATGCTTTATATTGAACATTTTTCAAAAATGTTAAACAAACGCAACACATAACGTTTTCACAACATTCCGAATTGATCTTGGAGATGTTAAAGAAAAACATTTTATAATATCATTTTATTGACATTTTAAAAACGTCATGTCAAAACGTTACAATGTTGTACAAATGTTTTGTAATGCTTTTTATTTAACATTTTTCGAAAATGTTAAACAAACGCAACACATAACGTTCTCATAACATTCCGAATTGATCTTGGAGATGTTAAAGAAAAACATTTTACAATGTCATTTATTGACATTTTAAAAAGTCATGTCAAAATGTTACAATGTTGTACAAATGTTTTATAATGCTTTTTATTTAACATTTTTCGAAAATGTTAAACAAAGGCAACACATAACGTTTTTATAACATTCCGAATTGATCTTGGAGATGTTAAAGAAAAACATTTTATAATATCATTTTATTGACATTTTAAAGAAGTCATGTCAAAATGTTACAATGTTGTAGAAATGTTTTATGCTTTATATTTTAACATTTTTCGAAAATGTTAAACAAACGCAACACATAACGTTTTCATAACATTCCGAATTGATCTTGGGGATGTTAAAGAAAAACATTTTATAATATCATTTTATTGACATTTTAAAAGTCATGTCAAAATAATACAATGTTGTACAAATGTTTTGTAATGCTTTTTATTTAACATTTTTCAAAAATGTTAAACAAATGTTTGAATCACATCATTTAATACACAAGAAATTATTCCAAAGAAAGGCAAATTCGACCAAACATTTCATGTTACTGTGTTATAAGAATCCAGCAAATAATCGTTGTTAGGAAATCGACGCTTATTTCGCAGGTTGTTATTGATAAGGCAATGACGTTATTAAAACAGTATTAAAATGTTTTCTGAAGAAATGAAAACATTGTTCTGATGCTATGAAAATATATATATGGTTACATAGTTTTTGATGTTGATAAAACGTTATTCACGCATAAGCACCCTTTTATGCCACATAGAGAAAACAAGTCATCGATCACCACACGTTTAAGTTGCCTACAGACTAATGAAAATATTCTTTTTAAATATCCTCTCAACTGAGGGCAAAAGACACAAATGACGTTTTACGAATATCATCATTATAATGTGTCGTCTTAAACTGCAACCGTTTTCTTGAAATGTTACAACTTTTGTCACACAACGTTTGCTTTGATGGTGCCAGAATATTATTGAAACATTTAGACACACAGAAACGCATTTATACCACAAAGAAAGAGTAACATCACCTATTTACATTTTTGTCGTTGGTTTCACATCTCAACAGTACTTGTGCTTGCACGTACAATTTTAATACAAAAATTACATTTAAAATTACCACAAAACATTTAACAACAACGGGTTAATGTTATTTGTAAGTATAACCGTGTTTTGTTGTTTCAAAAATGAAATAACGTTTGCATGCGGTGGAAAATATGACTGAAAATTCACTCCTTGTTGCAACCATTGCCCTGACAGATTCCTTCGATATCAGAAATTCAGAATCGTTATATATCCGTAGCATGTTTGGTGAACGTTTACAAAATGTTTTTCATAAAACAGTTCCAAGCAGAAACAAATGTTTTTATAACATTCTAAAGTCATCGTGGAGTTTTTAAAGAATCATATTTCATAAAAACGTTTTCATGAAATTTCGAAAATGTCATATCAAGATAATGAAACGTTTTACTAATATTTTTAAATGATTTCTATTAACATTTTCTAAAAATATTTAACACTTGTTTTAGGTCAATTGATTTAGAAACCAAAATATTCAAAACGGAAGAAAATCAAATTTGAACAACAATCTCTTGTCATTGTAATATAGTCACCCAGCCATTGAGTGTAGCTGGTAAATTGAGAAATAATTCTTCTTTGTTTAATATTGATAACGCAATGACGTCATTAAAGCAATATTAAAAGGAAATTTGAAGAATGAAAATGTTTTCCTTGTGCTCTTAAAAATATTTTATCTAAAGTATTCTTAATATTGAAAAAAATGTTATTCAGATATAGTCTGTAACCACCCGTTGATGTGACATAATGACGTCAAACCATTCACCGATAGCCTCAAGTAAAAGCTGCCTACAGATTTAATTCATACAGTATACGTGTACTGAAACTGTTACTCAACTGAGGGCAATTAACAAGCTAAATTAACTTTAGTTATTACATTTTAACATACCACAAAAGCATTTAACAACAATGGCATAATTTTTTATCAAGATCAGAATCGTTTTTTTTTTTTTTTTTGAAAATGTTTCATGTAGAGCTTATTCTATTGCGATGACAAATATGACTGAACATGGATTTCTCATTGAAACTATTGAGGTAAAGAACTACATCAATATCATCATAATGCCTTGAACATTCGACTTCAAAATAAGTTCTGTGAACGTTTACGAAACCCTTTTTATAAAACAGTTCCAGCAGGAGCAAAGCGTCTTCGTGATAACGTTCTAAATTCATTGTGGAATTTTCAAAGAAGTACATTCTCTAAGACATTATATAGATGTTATACCATAATATTAAAATGCTCTACTAATAGTCTTAAAATGGTATGAAGTAACATTTATTTCTATATTTAACAAACGTTTTAAGCAATTTTTTTAAAATAGAAATTGATATTCAAAAGAACCTCAAGTTTAGACCATATTCTCATATTCAACACAGAAACCCGTTCCAACAAGTGAAGCTGCTAAATGGAAAAATATTAGGCGGGCGCTTATTGATAACGCAATGACGCTATTAAAACAATATTGAAAGATGATTTGAAAAAATAAAAATGTTTACCCGATTCTCTTAAAACATATTTAATCCAACAAATTCTTTGATACTGAAAAAATGTTATTCACATATCACCACCATAAAGATGCCAAACCAGCGATCGCCATAAGTTAAGGTTCCCTACAGATTACATATACGTGCATTCAAACTATAACTAAGGGCAACAGGCTAAACTTATTACCTTTTACTATTTTCATGATAATGTTTCGTCTTAGAATCTAACGCTTTGTCGAAATTTTAGAAATATTTTTTATATAACATTTGCTGTAATAGTGCGAAAATATCAATACAACGTCGAAACATAAGAAAACGCATAAATATCACAAAAAGGAACAACACCATCTATTTTTACATATGTAGTTTCAATGTCCAAATTAATAGGATTTTTATACAGGTACTAACTACTGGTATTATATATACATATAGACTTATACCACAAACTCATTTAACATCAATGGGATAATGCTTTATCAGAATCAAAATAGTTTTCTCGATGTTTTAAAAATGTTCTGTTGTAAAGTGTATTATACTGCGATGAGTAATATAACTAAACCTGCATTTCTCATTAAAACTACCGAGCTAAAGTACATCAATATATAATTAATGCTTTGAACATCCGTCTTTAAAAATGTTCCCTGAACGTTAACAAAATTTTTTTTTCATAAAACAGTTTCTGACAGACATAAAAGCGTCTTCATGATAACATTCTTAATTCATCCGGGAATTTCAAAGAACATTCTTCAAGACATTTTACAGATGTCACATTAGAATATAAAATAATATCATACCAAATAATAAAATGTTTTATTAACATCTTTAAAATGCTTAAAAATAATATCTATTTTGAACAAACGTTTAAAGCAAATTAGAATTGATATTCAAAAGAACTTTACATTAGTTGGACAATATTTCCAGTCCTAGTGCCATTGCAACATACTAGCCAAGTTTTCCAACACTAGTGTGGCTGCTATATGGAGAAATATTTCGTTTTTGGTTATTGATAACGCAGTATGACGTTTTTAAAACAATATCAAAACATTATTTGAAGCAATGAAAATGTTTTCCTGATGCTCTTAAAACATACTTACTATAATGCAACATATTCTTTGATATTGTATGTTATTTACATATCACCACCCACACATTAAAGCTGCTTACAGATTACGTGAATGTTTACTCAAACTAATTCTCAACTGAGGGCAAAATTATTCATAATTAACATTTGACAAATATCATGAAAATGTTTCGAATTGCGTGTTTATCGGCCTGCATCCCTGCCTTACCAACTTGTAGAGGTCACCAGACTGTACTAGTGTTGAGCGGTTAGTGCAATTCGGCTCAAAGACGTAGGCAAGAGAGGGCCGTAGCCTTACTGGAGTTCGGCAAACCCATTATTCCTGCAGATAGCTGTTTTACCGTTGAAACCTTGTGGGCAATTATCAACAAACTGAGCTTCAAGTCAGAGTTGAAAGGGTACAATTCCACCACCAGACAGGCTAGGGCTAGGGGGGATTCTTCCCGGCCCCCGGCCGAAACAGTGGTGGGGCGGAAGTATACTTCCTCCCCCAGCCCCCTTCACATCAAGAACGAAAACCACTTATTTGTTCCCTCTGTAAAAAAATGTAAAAAAATTGCCTTTATTCTCCTTACGCTTTCCCAAATATTGCACCAAGTTGTATCTAGGACCCTCAAATATTCAAAAATTTTCCAAAGGAAAAGGGCACCCCTCCTCCAGCAGTAGAACGGCGGTCCGAAACAACGTTTGAACTCCTCCAGCTGAAAGCAGCTTCCTGCGACTATACAAATATATTTCATTGCGCTATGTGAAACGATTAATGCAAACTGAGTAATGCTGCAGGATCGTTCATATTTATCACACGATTTGTAAGACGTAAGATATCATAACGTCCCGTTACTCCCTGCAACAACACAGAAGTGTCTTAATTCCTAGTTTTGTTCGGTTAGCAAATATTTAAGTGCAGTACACCCGGTGGGCGACTGCATTACGTAATCATTGACGGTTGGATGTTGGACGAAACGGAGCATTCGGAATAGGCCTACACCAAGGATTTAAAAAAAATGTGAAGAAACTCGACATGTGAGGATTCAACTTTGTCTAGACCTTTTAAGGTAGGTATGCTATTCGTTATAGATACTGAAAAGCTATTACTTTCGAAGGAATTAGTTCGAATTTTATTAGTGTTTGGTCACTAAATTTCGGCGGGAAGTTGGCTAGTCTACTGTTTCACATGCCCGCTTACCTTCTTCTTCTTCTTCTTCTTCTTCTTCTTCTTCTTCTTTCAAATGCAGCACAAACGCCAGACAAGGCTATCCCGTGCCGTTGAACTAGGGCTAAGGGAGTCGGATGAATAGAATAACTAGCTATAACGATTTTGATCGAGGGCTAAGAGCTGGTTTTTAAAGCTGTCCACTGATGGGGCACAGCGAGCCTGTTCCGGTAATAGGTTCCAGCTAGGGATAGTTCTTGGATAGAGAGATTTCTGATAGCAAAGCTTGTTAGTGGAGGGATAATGGTATAGATACCTTCCACTAGTACGACGGGTAGTCCGTCGATTAAGATTTGAAGAGTCAATAAGATGATTCTTTACATTACTTGGAAGTAATCCATGCGTTTCTTTATACATAACAACAAGACGAGCCCTAAATCTTCGAGTTTCAAGGCTGTCCCATTTAAGATCTTTAATCATCTCAGAAACACTTGATTGGCGACTGTAGTTGTTAAAGATGAATCTGGCAGCACGCCTCTGGACATTTTCTATAGAATTCTTTTCGGATTGGGTATAGGGGTCCCATACCGTACTACAATAATCGAGAATGGGTCGGACAAGAGCAAAGTACGCTGCAGTCTTAGTATCTTTATCACAGTGCGAGAGGTTTCGCCTCAATAGGCCTAATGTCCGGTTTGCTTTGGATACAATTTGGTTAATATGTCTTTTCCAGTTCATACTAGAAGAGAGTTCAACTCCTAGGTAAGGGTGGTGATTAACCTGCTCTAAAGTATGATTACCCATTTGGTAAAAATAAGGATTTGGATTTGCTTTATGGGAGACTCTCATAGTAAAACACTTAGATTTATTAAACCCCATCTGCCAGATTGATTCCCACTGACACAAATTGTCAACATCATGTTGAAGAATTTTTGTGTCCTCTATCTTTTTTATTTCACGATACAGGATAAAGTCATCGGCAAATAACCATCGGTTGATACCTTGATACAGGTACCGGTTGTACTAGCCTACTTCAGTACAGTTGCATTGTAATGAGTATTGGTATTATTGTTACTGTTAGTGTTAGGGTGTAAGACTAACCGTTAGGCCTAGGCCCCTAGAGCCTGAGTAAAAAAAGGCAGAAAGAATAGAAATTTAACAAATTTTCTAATATCGTCTCATTTTTTTCCAGTAAAAGTATAGGCATCAGCAATGAATATGAGTTTATTTCATGGACAAGATAGCCTAACAGTTATTCAAGTTATTGTTTTGTGTTTTCAGTTTCAGTATTATAGATAGGCCTACTGAAAAGCTATTACTTACGAGGGAATAAGTGCCAATTTTATAAGTGTTTGGTCACTAAATTTCAGCGGGAAGTTGGCTAGTCTACTGTTTCACATGCCCCCTTACCTTAGTACAGGTAGGCCTACTGGTTGTAGTTAGTATTTTACGACACACCAACACGACTGTGTTATATAGTGTCATCTAGAAAAGAAAAAGGCGCAAAGTTGGGGTACAATTAACTAAAAAGAGGCGAGGTCAAACTCTCTTAAGAGTCCAGGCAAATGCGGGCCAGACTGCATAATTTGTCAGTCGCGCGGAAGAAGTTCCGCGCGCATTTTCAATTTACATACTGATTTTACCACGAATTTGGCGCGCAACAATTCAGTTTGGTGTGCGGCGCGCAGAGCAAGACTCCATCCCGGCATAGCGGGTGGCGAAACGGTTACAGTACCTCGGTCTGTCGGCGTACTGTGCAATGCAAACTAACCTTATCCAATATCAATACACACACAGCAGCCATGCAATTTTGTGTTGTAATGTGCCTCCACTTAATTCCCACTGAGTACCACACAAAATATGATTATTTCCTGCCAAATAGGAAAAGTGTACATAAATTTTGGCAGTAGTATGATATGTATAAGTGTAGCGTACGTTGTACAGTATATGTACATATAGTATGTAGTGTACATAAACATAGTATACATATGCGTATATATGCGTATATACATGCGTACACATATAGTTAATGTATTGTGTGTATTCAGTTTGTAGCGGCATTGGCGCGCAATTTTGGAACTTGACAATTACATTCCGTGCGCAATTAACAAACTATGCAATCTGGAATGCGGGAGTCATGTCAAAAATTTCTATACAGTTTACTTTCCTTGAGAAAGTCCAAAATAAGGGAAGGATCTGTATGCTCAAATAAAGTTTTCAGGTCTGGCACAGCAGAGTACTTCTGGCGAATATGGGAGTATTCATAACAGTCAACGAGAATGTGACTGACGGTGACAGCACAGTCACAGGGTATACAATATGGTCTCTCATCCCCGTGGAGTAAAAAGGCATGGGTAAGGTAGGTGTGACCGATGCGAGCGGCCCCTTGTCAGAACTAAATCATCTCTCCTTTTACTGGGGGTTCCATGACCCCCAGTTCCGACCGTTGGTTTAACTCTGTACAATTTGTTTCCAGGAAAAGAATCCCACAGTGCTTGCTATTTTGAATTTTGATTTTACAAAGCCATTGATCTTAGGGCGGTAATCAGTGTGAGGCAAGTGGAGATTGGTGATGTCCATCTGTAGGGCTTCTTTAGCAAATGCATCGACTTTTTCATTCCCTTTTAGGCCTATGCCCACGTGACTAGGGACCCATGCAAGCACAACCGATTTTTGTAGTTGAATCAAATTGGAGTAAGCTTCACGGAGAGCTGAACATTACTGAAGGGTGTTTTAGCTCATGGCGGCCTTTAAGTGCTAAAAGGCTGGATAGTGAATCTGTGAACACGATGAACTGGTGAATTTCCAAGGTTTCAATCAGATGGAATGCCATCTTAAGTGCCTGAAGTTCGGCAGTAAATATTGATGCATCATCCGGTAGTCTGATTTGCCAGAATGCATCCTGGCCTGTTGTGTCGCCGCGGCTGCAACCCTGTTCGCGGTCTTGGAGCCGTCAGTATAGATGGCATGATACCGACTGTACTTTTGTCTCAGCTCATTAAAACTGGCTCAGAATACCAGTTCATTTGTTGAGTTCTTCAGATACTTCTTTAAGCTAACAGGGATTCCGCCAGAAATGCAAAAAAGGGGGGGATTAATTGCTCCTAATCCCCTAGTCCAAATTGATGCTGTCCCTGGTTAAAGTTACAAGTGGATTCAGGGGGACAAAAGCTTGCTTCAAGACCCCTATAAGGTGCATTTTGAAGGGTTTTAAAGGCCATTTACTTATGAAAGTCCAAACATTGCTGCAAAGGTGTCCTCTTCTTAAGTAAGAAGCCAAGATATGGACGATTTTTTAATTTTTATGGAAATGAAAAGGGGGATTTTTACCCACCTTCTGGAAAGGGGGGATAAATCCCCCTTTTCCCCCTTTGGCAGAAACCCAGGCTAAGGTCAACAACTGGCTCGACTAACTTCCAGGGAGGAATGGTGGAAAAGGTAAACTGTGCTGCGAAATCGGGGTTGGTACACACCTGTGAGAGAGCTTTCCTAACGCGAATAGCAAGTGGAGGGATACTGTAGCTGTTGATTTTGCGAGATATACATGTAAAATTTGGGTTCCTTAAGAAGTTAAAAAGGCCGCCCCCACTAGGAATATGAAGATTCCAAGTGGGTAAAAGGAATAATCAAGGAAACTGCCGATAAAGAAAACTAACAATTTTATCGTCCAAATCTCCCCTTCGAATTATTCTTGAAAACAAAATTAAGTGTTTTTAATAAATGATGGTTAACGAGAATGAATTGAATATTTAATGAAATAATTTAACGAGAACAAAGAATTATTCATTGAATGACATGGAAATATGCGAAATACACAAAGAGTAAGATAAGAAATTTGAATAATTTAAGTAGCTTAAGATGAACACTTAAGAATACTTGTCTAAGATCTTAGACGGAAATTTTACAAACTTAGACTCCGACTCAGATGATCAATGACCTAAACTACTCGGAAAAGCTGAATTTGTAAGTAATAAAACTAAAACTTTTGACTTATCTCCCTTATCTTCTCTTCTTTCTTCTCACTCTTCTGCTCCAATATTCAACTCACACAATTACAAAATCACTCTCACTACAATCAATCACGACCGAGGATCCTCCGCACACCGATACAACCACTCTGCTCCAATGCCAAAGTCCAAGTCCTTGAAAAATAACTTTTTTTTGAAGACAAACTGTACTTACGCAAAACTCAAATCATAATAAATAGTACGCATAGAGTGAACAGGGAATCCCCAGGAAAGTCCTGTGACGTAACGCTGAGTCAGTATGACAGCATAGACAATTTACAGCAATAACGTTAGTCCCAATTAATAACAACGCAGTAGTTACTACAAGCGGTGCGCGCATTCAATAAACAATAGCAAGACGTCAGTTCGCAGCCGTTTCGCGCAGCAAGACATATTTTCCGCGCGAGGTAACCCAGACGCGCAAACAGACACAACCAACCGCCAAAGGAGCTACCTTTATTAGGAATGGTAATCAGAATGTGACAGCGATCCTGGCATTTATAGTAAGCCATAACATTAGGCTTATTAGATACTATTAGTAATACTAGTTCCAGCACATCCTAGCCTAAGCTTTATCCATACTATGTAGAGTGCACAAATACGCTAATCCTACAATATAAGAATTACATGCTATGCTCTGACCTGGCTACTCACACTCCTCCCACCTGAATTCCAGACTTCTCCTGAAGTCGCAAAAATTTATACATATACATACGTCTTAATCAGTAATATTAAAAGTAATAAATCGATAAATAAGAGAATATCAGAAAAATCTTTTTCAAATAAATAAATCTCATGTGTTCAACTTGTAGTTTCTAGCCGGCACAATGGTCTTTAAGCTACTCAATATCCATATCTTTCTGGAGCTCTGCCAAAATTTGTTCTACTGGACCTTCTCAGAGGTACGAGCTCATAATCCTTTTCTTGATCTCGAAGTCATAGCTGGCAAGCCTGGCAACCCATCTTTGTTCTGTTGCACCTAGTTGAGCTGATGAAAGATGGACCAACGGATTGTGATCTGTATACACTACACTGATTTTGGCACCGGTCAAGTAAGTTTTTAAAACTTCAACTTCACGGTAATTGCCCATATTGATGCTATAGAGCTCAATTTTAAATGACGAGTAGTTCAGTCATTTTTTCTCTGCGGGCCGCAAAGTTCTGCTGGCATAAGCAACCACTCTCTCTTTACCATCCTGTTCTTGAGAGAGTACGGTACCGCTCCTAATCCTTGACTGCTTGGATCAGTGTATACAACAAACGGCTTGGTGTAGTCTGGGTAGTAATCTGCAATATCCAGCTATTCCCATACTAGATATGCTATATACTGTCTCTCTCTAAGTATATATAGACAATAGACGTTGGTTCCATGTACTCATTTAGGTGAGTTCCTCACATAAAACCATTGTCCATAAAGTTGTGAACACGTAGTTCCTGCAATTATATTAAGCTGGTAGATATTAACCGAGTCTCATTCTCATAACCAAGATCTCCAAGCCTTACAAATCAAAAGTTTTGCTTCCCTTAACATATGTGATCATATATTTTCTTGTCTAGGCCAGTGAGGCCCAAATCAGCTCTTTCATATCCGTCCAATCTCAAGTAAGATTCATGTTCCATGTAATTAACAACAGTCTTTCTTGCAAAGGAACACTCTTCTTTATATAAGTTACTGCAAAAGCTGGCCTGTTCAGATTCCTTCATATAAACTCCCCTTATTTTAAACTGACTCTGCAACCTCTGCAACGCAACGGATCCTCACAGAAATCGTTGACATGACATCATCTCTCAGAGGTATTGTTCTGTCTTTCCTTCCAGAGTTTACATAGACCTACAGTATTTTATGATTTAAATGGATTGCATAAGGTTGAACTAAGAAATTTCCCCATGACTACTCCCCAACAACCCCAAACATCTTTCCAGATCCATACCCCCTCCATCACTCACAAACCCAGCCCATCCTTAGGCCTAATTCCCACCCCCCACCCCCCAAACGTCTCCTAAATAAGAGTCACATAACTAAGTGATCCACTCAACCACGCAACCTAGAAGTCACACAAATCTACCCCATCATTTTCTGGTGGATTTTACTTGCGTAGTGTCAGGCATCCTGACTGGACAATGTCTAAGCTAGGCCTAGAGCTAAGATTATAGGCCTAATGTGCAAAACTTCAGTCTACTAAATAGGGAAGACTTGACTTGAGCGAATTGTAAGTACTCAGTAGAATAAACTCGTAAAAAAAATGCTGTAAAGTTATCGTTTTGTTTTTATAATTGCCAAGTTTAACCTTCTTACCCCACTCGTACTACCAGTGTAAAATTGGGTTCCTTAAGAAGTTAAAAAGCCGCCCCACTAGGAATATGAAGATTCCCAAGTGGGTAAAAAGGAATAATCAAGGAAACTGACTGCGATAAAGAAAACTAACAAATTTATTCGTCCAAATCTCCCTTTCGAATTATTCTTGAAAACAAAATTAAGTTATTTTAATAAATGATGGTTAACGAGAATGAATTGAATATTTAATGAAATAATTTAACGAGAACAAAGAATTATTCATTGAATTACATGGAAATATGCGAAATACACAAAGAGTAAGATAAGAAATTTGAATAATTTAAGTAGCTTAAGATGAACACTTAAGAATACTTGTCTAAGATCTTAGACGGAAATTTTACAAACTTAGACTCCGACTCAGATTGATCAATGACCTAAACTACTCGGAAAAGCTGAATTTGTAAGTAATAAAACTAAAACTTTTGGACTTATCTCCCTTATCTTCTCTTCTTTCTCCTTCTCACTCTTCTGCTCCAATATTCAACTCACCACAATTACAAAATCACTCTCACTACAATCAATCACGACCGAGGATCCTTCCGCACACCGATACAACCCATCTGCTCAATGCCAAAGTCCAAGTCCTCGAAAAATAACTTTTTTTTGAAGACAAACTGTACTTACGCAAAACTCAAATCATAATAAAATAGTACGCATAGAGTGAACAGGGAATCCCCAGGAAAGTCCTGTGACGTAACGCTGAGTCAGTATGACAGCATAGACAATTTACAGCAATAACGTTAGTCCCAATTAATAACAACGCAGTAGTTACTACAAGCGGTGCGCGCATTCAATAAACAATAGCAAGACGTCAGTTCGCAGCCCGTTTCGCGCAGCAAGACATATTTTCCGCGCGAGGTAACCCAGACGCGCAAACAGACACAACCAACCGCCAAAGGAGCTACCTTTATTGAGGAATGGTAAAAGAATGTGACAGCGATCCAGGCAATAAAAGTAAGCCCATAACATTAGGCTTATTAGATACTATTAGTAATACTAGTTTCCAGCACATCCTAGCCTAAGCTTTATCCATACTATGTAGAGTGCACAAATACGCTAATCCTACAATATAAGAATTACATGCTATGGCTCAGAGGTGAGTAGCCAGGTCTGAGCATAGCATGTAATTCTTATATGTAGGATTAGCGTATTTGTTGCACTCTACATAGTAATGGATAAAGCTTAGGCTAGGATGTGCTGGAACTAGTATTACTAATAGTATCTAATAAGCCTAATGTTATGGCTTACTTTATTGCCCTGATCGCTGTCACATTCTTCTTACCATTCCTAATAAAGGTAGCTCCTTTGGCGGTTGCTTGTGTCTGTTTGCGCGTCTGGGTTACCTCGCGCGGAAAATATGTCTTGCTGCGCGAAACGGCTGCGAACTGACCTCTTGCTATTGTCTATTGAATGCGCGCACCGCTTGTAGTAACTACTGCGTTGTTATTAATTGGGACTTACGTTACTGCTGTAAATTGTCTATGATGTCATACTGACTCAGCGTTACGTCACAGGACTTTCCTGGGGATTCCCTGTTCACTCTATGGGTACTAGTTATTATGATTTGAGTTTTGCGTAAGTACAGTTTGTCTTCAAAAAAAGTTATTTTTGAGGACTTGGACTTTGGCATTGGAGCAGAGTGGTTGTATCGGTGTGCAGAGGATCCTCGGTCGTGATTGATTGTAGTGAGAGTGATTTTGTAATTGTGTGTGAGTTGAATATTGGAGCAGAAGAGTGAGAAGAAAGAGAGAAGATAAGGGAGATAAGTCAAAAGTTTTAGTTTTTATTACTTACAAATTCAGCTTTTCCGAGTAGTTTAGGTCATTGATCATCTGAGTCGGAGTCTAAGTTTGTAAAATTTCCGTCTAAGATCTTAGACAAGTATTCTTAAGTGTTCATCTTAAGCTACTTAAATTATTCCAAATTTCTTATCTTACTCTTTGTGTATTTCGCATATTTCCATGTCGTTCAATGAATAATTCTTGTTCTCGTTAAATTATTTCATTAAATATTCAATTCATTCTCGTTAACCATCATTTATTAAAACAACTTAATTTTGTTTTCCAAGAATAATTCGAAGGGGAGATTTGGACGAATAAATTGTTAGTGTTTTCTTTATCGGCAGTATCCTTGATTATTCCTTTTACCCACTTGAATCTTCATATTCCTAGTGGGGGCTGCCTTTTTAACTTCTTAAGGAACCCAAATTTTACATACAGTATGTCACTAAACTTATGATTGAAGGTCGTCTCAAAGGTTGGGTTGTGTCTATGGCTCCTACAGTAAGTTTAAGGGCAAACTGGAGCGACAATTTCTTCCATCTAATATCAAGGGGTGGTTTCATTTGCTTCCATGTACAGTAGAGGCCTACCGGTTGTACTGCTTCAGTACAGTTGCTTGGTAATATTGGTATTATTGTTACTGTTAGTGTTAGGGTGTAAGCCTACTGTACAGTAGGGCTGCCTAGGCCTCTAGAGCTCGAGTCAAAAACACAGAAAGAATAGAAATTTCCTAATATCGTCTCATTCTTTTCCAATAAAAGTATAGGCCTAGCCATAAAATAGAGTTTATCTCATGGACAGATAGCCTAGGCTTATTCAAATTATTGTTTTTGTGTTTTTCATTTCAGTGCTGAGTGTCACTCCAGCCAAGCAGGCCCTTGAGTTCTACTTTGTTTGACTGTGATTTGGTGAAAAGGCTAAATAGGCATTTGTAAGACTACAGTATCATTATCACTATGGCTGAGGTATGCAAACTGGCTGTAGCACCCTGGAAAACTAAGTTTAGATCACCTACAATTGGTATACTGTATTACTAACAGTCACAACTAACATTGAGCCTGAATGTTACATTGTTACCGTAGGCTTTATCTGCTGTACAGGGGCCAACTTGTGCAGTGTGTACAAACTTACATTTCCTGGCAGTAATGTGTGGGGGCCTCTCACTCACTCAAATAACATTTTCTGACAGAACTTACGTCCTCATCAAACACTCACTCACAATACATCTGCGGATAGGCCTAATACTCATGGTTACCCTGGCAAACTTTTTTTTAAAAGATGGATTGGAAGCTGAAAATCGTGCTAGGCAGTAGGCCAGTGGCGAAACGTGGTCACTTGACTGATATCATGTAGAAAAATCATTCATTATGCAAATATACAGTATACAGAAATATTACTATACAATGCTTATGCAAGTTCATAAAAGCAGAGCCCACATTAGTACTAGTATGTGTATACAATGCCATAATGTGGTATACATACTGTAGCTGTAGCATGACGTCAGCCATCTACAGTAGGAAATTTCCATGCTTGTTCACGACAAGTGTATTGAAATTTTTATGGTGACTATCAGTGTTTCCGCTAAGCTGCCATGACGTGATTTTGAGGAGATGATTTGTCAATTTGACGGACTGATATTCGTGGGAAAAGTAAAAGAGGGTTTAAGATGCAGTTGGAACAACACTGACAATTTGACGCACTGATATTCGTGGGAAAAGTAAAAGAGGGTTTAAGATGCAGTTGGAACAACAACGCATGCCCTACACATGGGCAGATCTTAAATTGGCATTTTCAGTGAGCCAGATTTTCTCAAATTCAGTATATTGAACCAATGTATAATTTATTAGAGGAAACACTGGTGACTATCATTTCTCTTCAATGTGTACAGTATTGGCTGTGGTACAGTATGTATGCATGTGTATGTATACTGATATCATATGTGGTAAGTATTCAATTGATGTACTTCCGAAAGTATTGTAGCGTACATGTTGTAGGCTATTTCAGATCATAGCTGGCACAAAGAAATATTTACCCCATCTCCTGTATAGGCCACTGTAGTTTGCTGTCCATGTGTAAAAATCTTGGTGTGGAAAATAAGTTTTGAACTTGGGGCTTTATTTTTTCATTTTCTTCAACTTTCAAAAACTGATGAGAATGTTTGAGACGTCATGGTATGGTGAAAAAATGGCCTAGGCACAGCTTTCTTACTGCAGACAGGTCTACTGTACCTGTATGGATCACTGTCTGTCAACTCAAGATTTTAGAAAATCATGGTGGGATGCCCATGACTTTGCTAAAAAAATTCCCAAGCATACAGTAGTTGGAGTTTCATGAATACTGAAGAAAAACAAAAAATTGGCTGCAAATTCCAAGCTGTTTTGGGAGTTATCCATGCCTCATTTGAAAGTGGCCCGGCCATAGGGCCCTCTGTGGCCCCCTTCTTGGTATGGCAGATTAGCACATGTATGCACAATTTCTGTCATTTATGAAATCCAGTATCTCTACAGAGGGAGTACAGTAGGCTTAATACTTAAAATACCTCCATGGAATATTTTCTGCCCAAGTGTATATTATAACAGCTGTACTTCATATTTCATAAGGCTATGCACAGTGCAAGTACAGTATACAGTATGGACAACAATTTAGTGCTCTCCAAACCTTTAAATACTTTGTTGTACTCCTCCCATAAACTTGAAAATGTATATTGCATGAACTTACAGTGTGTAACATAGTAACATACTGTACTGTAATTTTGGTTAAAATTTCAGGCCAAAAAGACCACATTCTGGGAATCCCATATATTTAATATCATCATTTTTCACAAACACAAAACATACTGTTACACTGTAGCATGTAGGCTACGGTTTGTTGAGGAGAGGGACTTTCAGTTGTGAAATTTTAAAGCACAGGCTGAATTTTCACTGATTCAAATTCCCATCTGTGTGGCTTCATCTTGCTAAATGGACAGGGCAGAAGATACTATGACTTTGAAGTCAGTCAGTTCACAGATTAACCAGGCTTCTAGCTAGGGAAAATGTCAAACTGGGTGGAGTTAATGGACATTGCATCATTCTCTACAAGTGATGTTGGCCATATCTCAAGAACTGAGTGACATTGTCTGTGGTCAGTTGCATGATTTTTGGTTTTTTTCCAAAACAGTATTCAATTGAATGATGTTTTGTGTCCTGAAAACTGTACATATTTACAGTTGAGAGTGTGATAAATTTCAAACTTGGTAGTGAGATTCAAAATGGGTGCGTAAAATTTCAAACTAGGTGCTGCATTAAAAAGTAAATTCAAAACTGGGTGCAGCGCCTTCACTTCCAAAAATCATTTTTCAGGCTGGTAATTTGACTCCTGCTAAAGCTGTACTGTAGCCCTCTCTCACTGTGTACAGTAGCGGAACTTAATATTACAGTAGTGGGTGACATGTTGTCTGCCGCATCTGAGGACATGAACATGTCTTGGAGGTCGATATGTATGGTCCGAGGATTTACCTATGGCCAAGTTGTTGTAAACCAGGTCTGATGAACTGTTGACAATGAGACCGATGTAGTACACTCTCAGTGTATTGTAAGGTACAGCCAGTGACTAGCCACTGTATGGTGTCAAATTTCTGTGCAGAAACTGATCAAACTCTTACATGAATATTGGATTATTTTCAGAGAAAAGGAAATATCAAGACCAGAGAGAAGTGTCCCAGTTTGGAGTGCATTTGCAGCATCTGTTGTGACTTCTATGAACAAGCACTCAGAGGTACTGTTTAGTGGTTGAATTTTCCCGGAAACAAAAAAATAATTGTTGTACTCTAGTATATACAGTATACTGTATACTAAATTATGCAGGATACTGTACACAGGGTAAGTAAAAGTACAATTGACATCACACTGTTTGTCTGAATTAATTGAATAATTACCTTCACAAATGTAGTTTTATTTTCTAGGAGTAGTACAGTACTTAATATTGTATTGTGTTATATTACTGGTAGCTTTTGGAACCACTGAAGCCGAAGTTTTGTTGAAAAAGCCATAAATGATGAATCTGTTCACTGAAGTGATCCTCTGGTTGTGGAGTGATCTGGCCTACTGTTATAATTGGCTTGTGAAAAATTTTTTTGTGCTGGGGATGTTTGCAAAATCATAGGCCTCATCTTCCCTAGTGTAACCTTACCTGGTTTTATTTCAAGTTATTGTGAAGTGAAGGTGTAATTTCAGTTACAAGGTACTACCCCCTGCAGCTGCTCTAGAAGTGCAGATGAAGTTTCATATTTTGGGGAGAGTGGGGTTAGGCAGTGTGGCCTCACGTTTCACTAACTTGTAGTTTTATGGTAAGGTTAATACTGTTTTATGAATGTTTTGTTTGTTCTAAACCTTAAGTACATTATGAGGCTCATTGAACTTAAGCTTACTCGTGTGTAATAGTGTACCTGCAAACATTTTTTTGAAACGACTTTACAGTACATTCGATGGATCATTCCCAGGGCTGAAAAAATTTCCAGAACGGAGTCAAATTATTTCAGAATTCCTTTTGTATTTTCATATTCATGAGCAAAGGTAACTACAGTAATTCCCTCCAAATTGCCAAAACTTCCTTCCAAATACCCCAATTTCCCTGGTAAGGAGCCTCCAGCTTCCCATAATTTTCCCCCAGGATCATTCCATCTCACATTACACAGTGCTTCAATATTGACCTTCCCAGGTTTGCTTTATGGTACGACCATCAGTGCGGATCCATGGATTTGGCAGAAGGGGGGGCCCAGGGGTCCTAGTGGTTTTGTATTAATAGTCTCGTATCTTGGGGAAGGATATCTAAGGGGGGGAGGCGGTGCGCCAGGGGCGGTGCCAGGGTATTTTGATCGGAGTGTGAAGTATGTTATGAGTGAATCACCGTCCTGGGGAGGGGTCCCCTTACTAATAGAGGGTATGGGTGTCC
This sequence comes from Holothuria leucospilota, assembly GCA_029531755.1. Taxonomy (NCBI): domain Eukaryota; kingdom Metazoa; phylum Echinodermata; class Holothuroidea; order Aspidochirotida; family Holothuriidae; genus Holothuria; species Holothuria leucospilota. The sequence continues at coordinate 23,451 of JAIZAY010000984.1, forward strand.
CCTTCCCCTTTGAAGAATTTTTGTTATTTTTAGGTACTGGCTCAGTATGCAAAATAGTGATGTCTTTGGTATATTTTTTGGACTGATCATACATTGGCTGGCAAGTGTTCATAATTGAAGGCAATTTTAATTGTTTGGTTTGGGTGGAAGATACTTTTCTGGGAGGGGTGTCCCCTCCCATTTAAGAAAATTTTTGTTAAACTAGGTTGCATAGATGTCAAAAGTGGTTGATGTCTTTAGTATATGTTTTGAACTGATCATATATGGCTTGGAAAATGCTCTATAATTTAGTGAAATTTAAATTTTTGGTTGGGTGAAACATTCTTCTCATTGCGGAGGGGTCCTACTAAAGGGAGCGGTGTCCCTCCCCTTTAAAATAGAAATTTTTTTGTTAATTTAAGATTGCTTAGATTGCAAAAGTTGATGTCCTTTAGTATATTTTTGGATCTGATCATATATGGCTGGAAAATGCTCATAATTTAGTGAAATTTTAAATTTTGGTTGATTGAAAGAGGAGAGTGTAGCCTTTGTTGTCACATATTAGAATGGCGAGTTTCCCGAATTGAAGTCTTCTTTTCCCTTAATAATACCCTAAATTCGAAGTACATTTCATTAAAAGTAAATTACAGAGCTTGAAGAAGATGCTCATTTGCAGCAAGTTTATAGTTAAAAGCCTGATGTTGTTGAAAATATTCCTCCTAAATATTAAAAGAAATTCCCTTGAAAGTAGAAGCTAGTGTTCCCAGGATTTGGCCCGAGCTCGGCAATAAGAATGAAGTTAGCAGTCCACTGCAGCTCTCTATTGGTAACCCCTTGCCATGCCCGGAAAAGTTATTGTGACCAATATAGCCAAAAATGATTTTATCAGCGACATCCGGAGGTCAGTACCAGTAATAGTATTACATAATGACTGAGTTTCTGATGTAGAAAAATTTAAATAATGAACAAATTTGAATTGCATTCCTGAGCACCTCACAAAGTTCTATTTAATTGGAATAGGGCCTAGTCATTTGTTTTTATATGACGTTGAAAAAACTTCCAAAATTTTTGGGAAGGGGGGCCCGGGCCCCCTGGGG
>JAIZAY010000955.1:0-25028 GCA_029531755.1 Holothuria leucospilota
TTTGTTTTTCCTTTTTTTTTTACTTCATCGGGACTTGGAAAGACGCATCTATCAAAAAATTTGAAAGCACTGTTGAAAGTGGACCACACTCAAATTTTTTGTCTCTCCTCGACCCCGGGGACTATTCACGGATATTGTAACCCATAAACTCCCAACGAACGCTCAGATTACATTCAGGATTTATTAAGACCCTGCCAAACGATTGGGGTTAGTCAAAAGACAAGTGGGTGTTAAACATATTCATGAAACTTAATCACATTCAGAGTATATACTGAAAAGTTTTGCAACCCCTATTGAAACGCCATTAAAAACCACTTTTTTTTGGTGGGGACTAATTAGAACCACAGTTCAAACAAATATCAAAGAAAAAAAACAGGAGCCTTCACCCCCAATAAATAATTAAATACACAACAGTATTAATGAAACTATGTTTTTCAGCAATGTTTTCCAAAATTTTTTATTTTGAAAAAATTACTGTATCAAAGGTAGTATTGTAGGCTCTGTGGGTTTTGGGGAAATGTCAGCTGAAAAAAAAAAAAAAAATTAACCCAATCGGAGTTTTAACAGTTGCTATCAACTAAAATTAATCTTATCGATAACCCTTTCTGTTTCAAATTAATGCATTATAGAAATGACGGGTCTTCAAAGACCACCCCAAAAGTATTGTAGCTCAAAATTTAATTGTATAACAGCTTCTTCGCGGTGCAAAAATTAAACTCACTATATTGGGTGGGGGGGGGGGGGGGGGCCCTGGCGCCGATAAAAACAAAAGACCAGTTACTTCTCTACGGGACATACACGCGATTTTGCCACATTGCCAAAATTAAAAAGCCACATCCCACCTACAAAAGAGGAAAAAAACACAAACAAACCCACAATTCTTCAACCACTCTTGTTACTTTTACAAAATTTGCCAAATACACAGGAAAAGAAACCGACCAGATTTCACAAGGCTTTTAACGTCACTGTTTTCAAGGGACAACTATTCCTACATTCTTTGGGACTACTTTCTATCTTTGATCTCATTACTGTAAAGTATCTTAACAACTAAAACCCCCGGGACTTATTTATTGCCAATTCGATTATATTTTTTAACTTTTCTAAAATTTAAACAAAATATTAGAGGAAAGGGAAATTTGCCTCACATTCTAATTGAAGCCATCTTGGTAAGGCGGTAGTAATTTTTCCTACTTTTAAAGGCAATTTTTATGATGTACAGGGGAAAATTTAACAACCAGTCTAAATCATCAACCATACCGCTTGTCTCGTAGAAAAGAACTCGGGTTTTTCTTTTAAAAATCAGCAAATTTATCTATCACAGTCAAAAGTTTTAAAATCTTTCCTTTAAAGGCAATAGGGAGTCGCCCAAAATTTTCTTTTAAAAAACACAAACTCTGCAAATCCCTCTTATTGCATTTAAAAACATTCTGAAAAGTTTTAAAATAACATTACAAAAAATAGGGAAACAAGGGAAATTTTTTTCCCTTTAATTCCCAATTCACTAACAAAAAAAAAAGTCACAGATCAAAATAGGCCAATCATGACTAGAGGACAGGTACACTCACTCTTTTGGGGTGACTGCCTACTGCCTTTAATCCAAATATCCGATGTAGAATTCCGTGTACGTGTGTTGTCGACGAATATAAAGTGTATAAAATTATAAAATTTTGCATGAACGGTTAAGCGATGATGGCAATGGGGATGTTACCTTTCAGAAAAGTTTTTTCTTTTTAAAAGTCTGTAATACCAAAATCCCGATTTTTTTTTTATTTTTTTGTCTAGTTTAAATTCTAAAAAGAATGTGCCTCTATATCTGGAATGCTTTCAGGGTTTTTGTTGGCAGTGTAAAAAACGGAAAAAATTCTGATAAGTCCCCAGAAAGAAAGAACTGAGGGAATTGAAAAAGGCTACAGGGCTCCGCCTCTCCTGCTCAAACCACAGTGATGCAAGACACCCTTCCTTCTATCATCACATCAGCATTTTCAATGTACTTACAGTTACTCAGTAGTGGCAACAGGCTGTATGAAAAGAGTCCATACAATATCACTTGATCAGTGTACTAAAGATTATTTTTTGTTTTGTCTTTTCAGGGCTGCCAATCCAATATGTACTGAACTGCACAAGAAATGCGGTTGTGACGTAACGTGTACAGTCTGTATTTGCTGCTGCAACTTAACATATTCTCCAAGGTTAATTTTTTTGAAAAGCCTACGTATTGGCTGCATATTTTGCCATTCATACTGTACAGTAGCACATTGCTAGTGCAGATACAACTGTGTCATGAACTTGAAAGAAGATAACTTTCCCTTTGGATGAAAAACCCTGTTTTTCCACCTTTTGTCGACAATTTGATTTGATGGAAGGTGCTTGATTGTCAGTGATTGCAAACAACTGCTTTATCTGTACCAGCAAGTTGTTAGGTGGTGTTGAAACTTATAATGCTGCATGTACTGAACTGTAGCTGCATAGCAATATCCCTGTGATCAAGATTTTGGAGCACCTTTGTCTGTAGTCCACAGCACTGAAAGAAGTCAGTACAGCAACTGCATTGTCATGTTTTCAATGGAACATACTGTAGCCTCTAGGAAATGGCTAAAGGATTTTATTGATTAAAGTGTTATTGGAACTCCCATGAGTTTTGTTGTACAGTTTGAAATCAGGGGAAGGATCTTCACGAATTTTTATACTTCATTTGGATTTTGAGTATTTCAAAGGTACTAAGGTGAAACAGGTCATGAAGAATACACTATGAAACTAAAAAGCCTGTTTTCTGCAATTACACATGCACGCATGTCATATTATGTACGAAGCTTAAATTTGGAGTTTGGTTTATAAACTGGTGACTTATGATAACCAACAACTAGTATATTTTGTTCACTCCAGCCTTAACATTTATATCACTTTGGGGGAAACAATATTTCAACATCTTGGACAATTGGTTTAGTTACTGAAAGTTAATGTTCAAGACATTTGATGTAACAGCAAACTTTATGGACATGTTGTTCCGACTACTGTACAGTATTTACCGTCTTTACATTACCGTAAGTTCCTTGAAAATGGTATGCAAAACATTACAGTGCTTATTGAAGGAGCTGGTAAATATTGTAATTTTAATATAGAGTTGTCTTGGTGATACAGTATCATGATGTTGTTACTGTAACAGAATAACGGTACAGTACTGTGTTGAAGTGTAGCATGGTAGAAAAGTGCACAAAAGAGCTGGTAAGAGCATACGGTAGAACAGAATGATGGAAATGGCTGCTCATTTTGCAATGCAGTATTTCAGGTTTTATAAACGTTATACCAACTGTAACGCTTGAGTAAGATATGGAGTACTGTAGGTGTGTGCCTTGCCTAAACGTTGTTAACACAGTTACTGTACCTGCATATAATGTAGAGGTAAAATATTGTAAAGGGCACCATGCTTCAGTCGCATAATAATGTGGTTTAGTAAAACCAGTGTACAATATCCTGCTTAGACTTGTAAAATGTGTGCTATACCCTCTATATCACATTCCAAAATTGTCATGCTTATATCACAACAACACTTTTTGCACCGTCACAGCAATGTTTTCAGTACTATGTGACCAACATTTTGAAAAGGTTTAAGCAGCATTAATGTGGTGTTTTCCAGCACTTTTAAAACAGTTGTACAATATTTCTGTGAACATTGTAAAACTAGTATAATAATGATGCAGTATAAAACATTAGTGAAACATTTTCCTGCTTTCCTGGTGACTCAACATTAAATATCTTAAAAACATAATTGATTCATGTTTCAACAATGTTAAGTGTCAACATTTTTCTGATATTAGTTTATAAAGTCCTAAAAGTAATTTTAAATAATATTAATTTAGCATTACCTGAACATTATTCAAACAGTTATAAAATCTTTTCTCTTATATTGTACAAATGTCATACTAATGTCCTAATGGTATTGTAGAGGACCATCAGAAAAACATTTTCCCGCTTTCCTAGCGACTCAACATTTAATATTTTAAAACATATTTGATTCAGGTTTTAACAATATTAACATCAACATTTTGCTGATATTAATTTTAATGTTTCTAAAATATTTTAAAAAATGTTGATATTGCATTACTTGAACATCTTTCAAACAGTTTTTAAATGTTTTCTTTAACATCGTACAAATGTCATACTAATGCCTTTATGTTGTTACGGGAACCATCAGGAAAACGTTTTCCCGCTTTCCAAGCGACTCAACATTTAATATTTTAAAAACATAATTGATTCATGTTGTAACAATGTTAACGTCAACATTTCTCTCATATTGACTCCTAGAGTTTCAAAAATGTTTTGAAACAATATTAATATAGCATTACCTGAACATTCTTCAAACAGTTGTAAAATGTTTTTTATTAACATTGTACAAATGTCGTACTAATTCCGTTATGTTGTTGTAGGGGACCATCAGGAAAACATTTCCCCGCTTTTCTAGCGACTCAACATTTAATATAATTTTAACATTTTGGTTTCACGTTTCCGCAACATTAGTGCAAAATGTTTGAAAAACGTAATTGATTCATGTTGTAACAATGTTAACGTCAACATTTTTCTCATATTGACTTCTAGAGTTTCAAAAATGTTTTGAAACAATATTAATATAGCATTACCTGAACATTCTTCAAACAGTTGCAAAATGTTTTTTTTTTACATTGTACAAATGTCGTACTAACTCCCTTATGTTGTTGTAGGGGACCATCAGGAAAATATTTCCCAGCTTTTCTAGCGACTCAACATTTAATATAATTTTAACATTATGGTTCCACGTTTCCGCAACATTAGTGCAAAATGTTTTAAAAACATAATTGATTCATGTTGTAACAATGTTAACGTCAACATTTTTCTCATATTGACTTCTAGAGTTTCAAAAATGTTTTGAAACAATATTAATATAGCATTACCTGGACATTCTTCAAACAATTGTAAAATGTTTTTTTTTTACATTGTACAAATGTCGTACTAATTCCCTTATGTTGTTGTAGGGCACTATCAGGAAAATATTTCCCAGCTTTTCTAGCGACTCAACATTTAATGTAATTTTAACATTATGGTTTAACGTTTCCGCAACATTAGTGCAAATGTTTTCCTTATATTGTTACAATATTTACGTGTTTACTGGGATACCACCATTAGTTCCTGCCGTTGACTTACACACTAAGCTGGGCTTGTTTTTTATCCTCTCATTCTTTGTCAGAGTTTTCAACCCCAACAAGGTACACATCTCCTTAAAGCTCACGAGATGGTGGTTGCTGGCTCATGAAAATTTCCATAGTATGACCATGCAATTTTGAGGAAGAGGTGCCTGAATATAAAGTTATGATCTTTCCTACTACACAACACACTAAGATACAAGATGGCTCCATCTTCTTTCAAAGTCTCAAAATCATAAAGAACAAAAGCAATTTTGACCATTTTTTGAACAATATAGTCTTCAATTTGAGCACTACATCATATTATAAAGAGGATCCACTGCTCTTTCAGAATAGGGTGAAAATCAACCAAAACAACAGTTTCATGCACTTTATGAAGAGGGATCACCCTTTGGCCAAATTGTAATTTTCTGTAATGGTGGTGTGTCACCTTAAGGAGAGGCAAAATTTGTGTACCACCCCTAAAATGAGGAGCATGATCCACTGATCTTCCTGACTGCAAAGTTATTTTTATATTTGCATTTTAAGTAATAATATGTCCACAGGTACTCTTCAAAATAGACCCCAAATTGCATGTCCTATACACTGTCACTAAACACAAGAATTTGTACACAGTGCATTTATGCAGTGGGGGTCTGAACTCTGAAGAACATTTGTTTCAAATTAATACTGTTGCTATGTGTCAGTATCACAGTAACTTCCTAAACCTGTGTGCACAGTGCAGCAAGTAAATACTGAAAAATGAACATTAGAAGATCACGTCATTGACTTCAGGAGGATGGGCACAAGCACAACGATAGACATGTTACTGCTTGATCTGTTTTTTTTTTTTTTATTGCTCCAAGTGTCAACACATAATGATAACAAAGGCAAAGAAAAAGTTGTTCAGGTGTACAGACTTTACATTCATATCCCCAAGTCAGTAGACTGTAAACCAATCAAAAGAGTGAGAATGTGGGGGCACCCTTTGCTGACAGTACCAGTACTGAGTTATGCATAGCCACTTTAATGACTGACCACTGATCTGTCTAAGAAGTTTGTCTCGCTGCTGTTGTGTAGTCACTGCAGGTTTCCCAGGAAAGATGGGTTGCTTCAACACACAGACTAATATGACAGAAATGTGATATCATAATTTTGGAGACATCATTTATGTCATAGTTCATTTGTGAGTGAGCAACCATGCATGCTATCAAAGATGTACCCTCTGTCACTGGTCTCCTTGGTCAGGGTCGTAGCGAACGGGTGGTGCGGGGGTGTCACACCCCCCAACATTTGGTAACCTGTCGGCCAATTTATGGTCTGTCGTCAAAAAAAGAAGAGGAAAAGGAAAAGAAGAGGAAAAGAGGAGAGGAGGAAAAGAAAAGAAGAGAAGAAGGGAAAAGAAAGGGAAAGGAAGGGAGTGAAAGGAAAGACGGAGAATGAAAAAAAAAAGAGAGAACAAAAGAACGGGCCAGTCCGTTATCGGCTATTTCGATTTTCGGCTCTTCATCTAATTGGCCCATTCAAGTTGAAGGCCTGTCGGCAAATTGATTATGCATGTGACGGCCGTCGGTGTAATTGCACGAGTGACAGAGTCCTTCGGCAACTCGGGAAAAGAAAGGGACTTAACGGCTTCCGTATGGGTGCACTATTTTGGGTCGTATGACATTCTTGAAAAACCACTTTCTGCACATTATTCCTCACTTTTATCATCACCGCGGTGAGCAGCACCCGATTACCCATGGAGAGGGTATCCTTAGCCCGCCTTTTAAACCCTAACCTTGACTTAAAACACATTTTGCAAACTTCTGAGGATCCAGTCTACCCACAAACATCCTGGGGAAAAATGCCTGCCGCGCATGTCTTCCCTTCACTGCAGTCTCAGGCTTTTAACTTTTGAACACCGAAATGAAACAAATACAGAACAGATCTTCCGATTCTGACATTTTTTGAACGCTTGTGTTAAGATTCTAAACACTTTCTTTCCCTTTTTGAACGCCGGACGCCTATCCACTTATCGTAGCGTCTAGTGTTCAAATGCTGAACACGTAGTTTTTCAATTCTGAATGACAGGTTCAGCTCCTGGAGTATAGTGGCATGACGGGAGGAATAGCCTAACACATTAGAATTAACTGGAATCTTTGCATTGGATAATGTATTATGAACCAAAATATACCAATACTGCATGAGACTTAATTTTTTTACCTAGAGATTAAGCTAGAACCTCAGAGCTTCCGGGGGTGAAGTCCCACGGACTCCCACCTGGGAGTCCCTTAAGCCGGCCCAGTGTTTTAGCCAGCCCCTATTTGTGGGACAATGTTGCATAAACGGCGACAAATGTCACACAAAAAACTGACACGCAAATTCTACCCTTGTGTAAATTTTGAGGTTCCCCATTAGGGCAGAAATCCACTCAAATATTGCACCATTTACGATCTAGGCAGTTTCAAATTCCAAAATTTCCCTCCCTTAGACCCCTCCCACAGGCCACAGATCAGTAAATGTAGCATTGAGAAAACTTCCAGTCTGAAACACTGGCGGGCCTCTTGATCCCAACCGTTTAAAACTATAGCGGCCTGACAAGAGGAATAGCCTAATACATTAAAATTAATGGGAATCTTTGCATTTGATGATGCATTATGAACCAAAATATATCCATCTTGAGACTTAATTTTTCACCCAGAGATATACTTAAAGCTCAGAGCCTTTTCACCCAGAGATATACTTAAACCTCAGATCTTCCGGGGCTCCACCCTCCGGAATCCACTAGGGGTCCTTAGGCGGGCCCAGTGTTTTAGCCAGTCCCTATTTGTGGGACAATGTCGCATAAAAAGCGACAAATGTCGCACAAAAAAGATCTGACAGGCAAATTTTACCCTGGAGTAAATTTTGAGGTTCCTCAATAGGGCAGAAATCCACTCAAATATTGCACCATTTGCTATCTAGTGCACCTTTCAAATTTCAAAAGTTTCCAAAGAGGTGGGGGAAACCCCCTCCTATCAGACCCCTCCCCCAGGCCATAGATTAGTAAATGTCGCATTGAGAAAACGTCCTACCTAAAGTACAAGCGGGCCTCTTGATCCCAACCGCTTAAAACTATAGCGGCCTAACGAGAGGAATAGCCTAATACATTAAAATTAGTGGGGATCTAATTTGTATTTGACGATGCACTATTAACCAAAATATATCCATCCTGAGACTTAATTTTTCACCCAGAGATATACTAAAACCTGAGAGCTTCTGGGGGCTGCGCCCACTGGACCCCACCAGGGGTCCTTAGGCGGGGCCCTGAACCCCACCCGCTAAAGCTCGTTTTCGCACTACGAATTACCAGATCCGTCGGCAAAACATAATCTCCACCCCCCCCCCCCCCCAAAGATAACACCTTCGCTATGCCCCTGCTTGTGCTGGCATGTAGTGTGGGGCATCAAATTCAAATGCTGAACTGAGTCCATGCTTTGGCCTTTAGTTCGGAGTCCCGCACTATTCATAATGCTACAACTGTGCTCTTCTTGACACTCCAACTCTTGAGTCAAATTTTATTTACACAGTTTTTTTTTTCTGTCATACTTTGTATTCCCCCACAAACTGTCGCTTACATCCTTGAAAGACAGAGTAACTTAGGCTCCTAGGCGTATTTTTATGAAAAGTAAAGCGGGTTATATCTCAGGGCAGGCAAACAAATCTTTCAAAAATAAAACAAAGAAAAAATCTAGGAGCCAAAGAAACAGTTCCGACAACTGAGCAAGTTGAGAGCGCTCTATTTGTTGGCCAAAGCTTGTCAAGGACTTACTAAAATCAGACTATCAAATTTATCCTCAAATCGATGAAAGTATGAATTAATTTCAAACTGCTTAACATCTTTTGGTAAACAGAAAAGAAGCTTCTCATGCAGAACGATACCTTTGAATGTGGATTTACTTTTTTGCTCGCACAAGAATATTTTACTACGAGGGAGTTGTTCGAAAAAATCCCCTTTTATTAAATAGGCTGTGTTGAAGATCCCCCTGCTGAAATACTAAACATTACTGCGCGGCTGTTCTACTGTACGAAAACAGCATGCCATTGCTCGTTGAATCCAAACGGAACATGGATGTAATATTTATCCGCCCGACCGCATATGAAGGCTGAAAATCACGTGACAGAATGAAGCAATTCCTACAGTCGAAGCTGTGGCTTCGATTAATTATGTGAGGTTTTGCCCGTTGTTGGTCTGTGATAACTGATGGCCCTAACATTAAGAGGCCGATGTAATGAGCTTACAATGTTATTGCAGATGGAATTCCAAACGTTTTGAAATGACAACAGGTTTTTACAATGTTTTATGTACATAAGAAACATGCTATCACAAAACCCTCGATTTCCATTTGACATCTTTTGGGTTTGAAAAAATGTTTCATTCAATTATTGACAGGCTGGGCAGCTAAAACGCTCTATTGCTTTGTAAGCATTGTCGATAATGTTTTATTAAGTTTGAAGCATACACGTGACAGTTAGCAGCTTATCGGCTTCCGTTAAAAATAAATTGCTTTTAGAATCGTATACCTCTCTGTATTTTGAACTCTATTGTACGTTGTCTCGACTTGCCGTGCGGCTGAGATGGAGACCATCATGGCCACGTATGAAGGTCGTTTTGGGTGGCGGTGGGATCGTGGGTTAGCCGCATACTAGCCCCGCCAATTCAACACACCCCCTCATACGTCCATGTCATGGTAGTCACCACTTTGGATTTCTGCAACCGTCACCTAGTTTCTCAACTATTTCTTAACTTTTTGGCTTCCCATATGGATCACATTAGAATCCTGTAGGTCCTTCGATTTAGAAAAAAAATCATCTAATATTTTTGTCATGGTCATAACGAGAAATGATCGTCTGATCGACTTTGACTTTAGATTTACGATCTTTAGTAACACTTGAAGTTATCATGAATTTTTTCCTGCTTATATTTTACACATGCCAACAAGAACATGCACTAAGCATTCCAGTATATAGAGGCACATTCGTTTGTTAGTAATTTAAACTAGACATAAAATAAAAAAAAAATCGTGGACTTTGGTATTACAGACGTTGAAAAGTAAACATACTTTTCTGAAAGGTTAACATCACCATATGCCTACTCATCGCTTAACCGTTCATGCAGAAACTTTTATAATATTATACACATTAGTATTCGTCGACAACACACTGTACGACGGAATATCTACATCGGATATTGTGGATTAAAGGCAGTAGGCAGTCACCCCAAACAGAGTGAGTGTATCCTGTCACTCTAGTTCATGATTGGCCTATTTTGATCATGTGACAATTTTTTTGTTAGTGAATTGTGGAATTCAAGGAAAATCTTGCCTTGCTTTACCTATTTTTTGTAATAGTTATGTTCAAAACGTCTTCAGAAGTGCTTTTAATGCAATAAGAGGAGATTTGCAAGAGTTTGCTGATTTTTCAAAGAAAATTTTGGGGCGACTGCCTATTGCCTTTAAAGGAAAGATATTCTACCATTGACTGTTGATAGACTGAATTGCTGACTTTAAAGAGAACCGAGTTCTTTTCTACGAGACAAGCAGGTATGGTTGATGATTTAGAGCTGGTTGCTTCAATTGTTTCCTGTAGCAGTCATAAAAATTGCCGTAAAAGTAGGAACCATTACTACCGCCTTACCAAGATGGCTTCAAATGTAGAATGTGAGGCAAAGTTACCTTTGCCTGCTAATAATTTTGCTTAATGTTAGTAAAAGTTATAAAAATATAATGCTGACATTGGCAATGAATAAGTGCCCGGCGTGTTAGTTGTTAAGATACATTACAGTCAATGAGATCTAAGAGTATGAAAGTAGTCCAATGAATGTAGGAATAGTTGCTCCATTAGAACACACGTGACGTTAACAAGCACTTGTAGAAGTCTGGTCGGTTTCTGTTTCCTGTGTATTTGGCAATTATGTAACATGTAACAGAGACGTGGTTGAAGAATTGTAGGTCTAGTATTGCTGATTTTTATCCTCTTTTAGATAGGTGGTATGTGGCTTTAATTTTGGCAATGTGGCAACGTCGCGTGTAGTGTCCTGTGAGAGAATGTAACTAGTGTCTTCTATTGTTTTTCATCGGGCGCCCAGGTCCCCCCCCCCCCCTCCACCCGAATACTAGCCTGAGTTAATTTATGCACCGCGAAGAAGCTGTTATACAATTAACTTTTGAGCATTACACATACTTTTGGTGGTGGTCTTTGACAGATCCTGTCATTTCTATAATGCTATTATTATTTGAAACAGAAGGATTATCGATGAAGATTAATTTGAGTTTGATAGCAACTGTATATAACTCCGATCTGGTTAATTCAAGTTAATATTCAGCTGACATTCCAAAAGCCCACAGAGCCTACAATACTACCTTTGATATCAGTAATTTATCAAAATAAACTTTAGGAAAACATTGCATGAAACACAATAGTTGCATTAATATCTAGTTGTGTATTAATATGATTTATTGTGTGGTGAAGGCTCCTGTTTTTCTTCCTTCTGAGTATTTGTTTGAACTGTGGTTCTAATTAGTCACCCACCATACTAAAGTAGGTGTAATGGCGTTTCAATAGGTGTGCTACCACTTATATACAGTATATACAGTCTGTAATGTGATAAAGTTTCATGAATATGTGTTAACTACCTACTTGTGCTTTGACTACACACCCAATCGTTCTGGCAGTGATACTGTATATAACTCCTGAATGTAATCTGAGTCGTTCGTTGGGAGTTTATGGGTTACTAATATCCAGTGAAGCTAGTCCAGTCGGTCGAGGAGAGACAAAATTAGAGTGATGGTCCACTTTTCAACAGTGCTTTCAAATTATTTGTATAGATGCCGTCTTTCCAAGTCCCGATGAAGTAAATAAGACACATGAACCACAATTAAAATTATTTTGCAATATATCTGCCAAACTAAGACTGAAGAACGGTGGACTTAATTTTTCACAGATGAAATTTGTTGGTAGAAAGACAGGATGGGTACAGATTTTTTTAAAGGATGATCGGGCCTTTTTCCATAGGAACCATCATGTCACTACGTAAGCGGGGCGATCACACCATTACTGTCAAGAAAACTAGAAATAAATTTGCTGTCTTGTTAAAAGGTTCCTTGTCCTTGCCACCCTTATCCCAAAGCAGCACTTCTTGCCCTCCAAGTTTCCAACATCTACGAGTACTCTGATATAGGTCTACGATACAATATACATTTTCACCCGACAGTGCATAACGTTCCCATATCGTAATTAAAACGAAAGTAAATTTACGTTATGTTACTATCTCCCTGTATAAAACAACGAGGATCGGACTTTGACCCATTCGGTACTATGTCTGCTACTCTAATCATCGTCAAGATGGTATCAATGTTGAGATCATAAGGTTCTTAACTTCGTTTTGAAAAGGCCTATAAACGCTCAGCTCGGTACAAAGGTTGCTGTAAATAGGGAGGGAATATCACCTCTGTGCTGTAAAGCAAGCCAACTGTTCGTCCGTGATGCTTGTTCCGTGTCCGTCTCCACGTCCATACGTCTGTGCCCCTGCATCTGTGAGTTAAACATTAACATTTACGTAAACACGTAACGTTAAATATTAAAACATTCCCTTTCCTCCCTGCATTTATCAAATGTCTGGATAATTGTAGTGTTTCGCATTTCAGACAATAAAGCAATATTTCCCTCTGCTGGGATATTTATCACAAGACGAAAAAAAAAAAAAAAACTAGCAAGAAAAATTAGATGGAGGGAACATTAGATTTACAAAGATGTCATCAATACGGTGCATAGCCTACTATTGACTTAGGAAAGAATTATAACTGGACAATGAACATTTTCAATACTATTGAATTTTAACAAGGGAACGGTTTCGAGATGTTTGCCTTCCTTTGAAAATGGATGACTCGCTACCGTAGACACATTACGCGTCCGTGGAAACTTGCTATCAAAGTTAATCCTTACAAAGGCCGACACGGGGACGGACACGGATGGATCTTTACTTTGTTTCCCACATGATATGATTTCTCAAAGATAATGATTCGGCCGGGGATCACAGATCGCGCATGAATGGATGGCTAGTTTAAAGTTTGCACTCAATTGCAAAAGTTCATTTACCGAGAATCAGGAACACAGAAGTGACGGTACTATATATTTGACTTGGAAATTTTTCAGTATTGGCATGTACATAATAGTTCACACTCTCTAAAGCAAGTCAGAATATTTTTAAAGATTAACTTTCAAACCGTGTCCTTATTTTGTTCGTTCATTTTTGTAAGAGCTGTAGGGTAACTGGTTACAGGAGTATTGTCTAGGCTAGTGTCGGCGCGTGTCTTCTTTCTATACTGCCGGCAAAACAATATCAAATTTGTCTTTCCTGTGTTTTTTTTAGACTTGTTATTTGACCATAGTTTGTTGCAAACCTTTTTTCAATAGTAGTGGCAATAAGCATAACCTCATTCCAAGCCTGCGTAATTTCGTAAAGAATCCTCGATGCCTAAAGGTGGTTTCCACACACTTTTCTCAATACACTTATCACCAGGACTATGAACCACGTAACATGAGTGTTTTAAAGATTGGTACACTAGCTTAGTGATGAATGTTGTAGTAACATAACAAACGAATCATGTCCCGACTCACTGGGCATTCACCAGCCGGAATTACCTTCGTGGCCCATTGGGGAAAGTCAAGACTGAATTCCTTTACACCGTTCTAGGCTAACGTACTTTTTCACTATTGCCCTTTTTTATTATTTCAGGGCCAGTACCAGACCAAAAAAAAAAAAAAAAAATATCAAAGAACTTGTTTTAGCAATGTTGCACCAGACAGCCTTTGGACTCATATTGTTAAAACAACGACTGTACTTTCAAAGAGAACGCCCCCATCTTTTCTCCAAACCGCACGCTTCTTCTAACATGCTCAAAAATGTCCAAACTGTAGCACAATCTCCCATCTCAGAACAATAGACTACACCTAAGTAATGCACTGTCCCTCCTCCAACACTGGCATGCTCCCCAACCCCGTTTTCTACGTCACTGTGGTCGCCGTTCGTAAACGCTCTCTCTTGATTTCTATTTATAGACTTATTGAATATTAAAGAGCTGTTATTATTGAGTCAGCCTGTTGCAGAGAATGGCATATTTATGTTTGTAAGGGGGGGGGGTGATAAATAAATGAAAAATAATGAGTTCTGAAATATGGAGTGTTCAACATAAAAGCTTAATAGTTCTATCACTGTTTTCCTGGTAGTACGTTAGTAGTACGAGTCTCTTTTCTAATTTTTCAAACATTTTACAAAGTTTTTCTGATTCACGGGCCAATTCGGGTATTTTGAGGGACTGAATCAAGTTTTTCGAAATACCATGATTATGACTTGGAAAATAAAATTAGTGAAACAGAGTATACGCTTTGAGACATAACCAGTGGAATTAACAGAAGTGTTAGTTTAACTACTATATATCTTGTTCCTTCTATATTATCAAGCACAGTCCTTACTTAACTGGCTATACGTAAGCAGAGCAAAGGAGTTTCTTTTTATTCAACATACAGTTTTGCTCAGAAGGATGTCGTCCAGAGAGATGAAGCATTAGATTGTTGTTTATACAACGTGTATAACGTAACGCTGTGTAAACTAATGAAAAATAATAAATATTCAAGATTTCCCCTTTCTTCAACATTTTAAATCAGACATTTATAGATAATATATTTCAAACTGAAACAAAAATTAGCTTCATCAACTAAAAGATTAAATAGAGAAACTGTGCTAGAAAATATGCTGATAGCAATGAAAACAATTATTCACGGAACTTATCCATTATTTCTTTGAAAGCCGGTTTAAGAAAAAAAAACAAATAGAAGGTAAACAGATGTCAACAGTTTAAAAAAATATGGAAACGTTTGAAAAATATATTTGATCAGCAGAACCTTAACATTTATACCACGTTTTTTGCAGCGATGTAGGTTTCGGAAAACTTGTCACTCATTTAAAATTGCAGAATGTGCAAAACATTCAAATATCATTCATGTACTGCTCTAGTTACCGCCTTTGTTTCTCTTCGTTTTTCTGAGAACCGCATCTTAAACCAAAATGTTATCACTGCTCCATTGTTATAGAGAGACTTGACTCTACAAACCCTCTTCTTACAAGACGAAAATCGTATTTTTACTAAGACTACAAAAATAAGTTAATTTCAAAAGGAAGCAAAAAAGTCTATGTGAGTTTCATAAGAAGGACATCACAAACTATTGCTCAATCCACTGTGTTAAGTAAAGTGAATTATATTCAACTCACATCAACAATGGAAAAAGCTATGAAGATGTAAGGTGGATTCATAAGACTCATTTTTGCGACTTCCGAAATAATTATTTTTTTTTTTTTCAGTTTTGAATGTCAGGTTTACCGTAACAAAGAGGTTACTATTATAACAAATATAACAAAGGGGTTAAGGAAATTATGATTTTACTATTTGGATGTGGAACTCAATCTAGGCATTCTAGTGATATTGTCCTTCGAGTCTGATGGTTGACTATCGGAACATTAGCATATGAAGTTACTACATTCCTAACCAGAAATGACTTAAAACAAACAAGGAGATTACATTTTCTTACATTGATGGGCAATGATTTCTTTCGTTTGTGTTGGATCATTTATCTTAGGTATTGGGAAGTTGAAACAATGGAGGCATTAAAGGTGTTTGTCCATTAGAGGAATTGTTCGAGTGACTTAATGATTTAGCCACATATTGGGGGCTCATGCAGTGTGTTTTCACTCATAAAAAAAAGAAAAAGAAAAAAAAAAATAAAAAATAAAAAAATACACAAGGCATTATAACTTTTGGGTAGGCGGTTAAGAGAGACTGGGGGGACAGTGTTATTCATGTTTACTGTGTTTAGAGTCAATTTGATCTGTACTTATAGTTTAGTTATAGTAATAGAGACTAAGGACACCGTCAATTGAATAAATTTCGTTTAAGGTGTTACCGTGTTATGTCCAAGTGCCCTGCTCTATATCTTACTTACTAATGGAGAGACTTGTTAATTAAGCTTCGAAATTCTTATTAAGAGCCTCCTCAAAAGCCCTACTCAGCTTCTAGATCACAATACATAAGTCCTTGTGTTTGCCCATTTCACCAGAATATTAATATATTAATATCCCTGTAAAGTAGCAAAACTTAACTTATGTTTAAATGTACCATAGAATGGATTCCACAGATTCCAAGCATTTCCTTAGTATTAAGCACCATACTTTCAGCATGAAAGAAATGATTTTTAACTGAATTATTTTTGCTATTTTCCCGATCTAGATCTAAGTCAGATCTGCTTAGAGGCTCGAAAATGATCAACGTTACAGGTGTGAGTTGGAATACGGGGGTCCAAATGATTTTCTATTTTCCAATTACTTTCACAGTGTGGTGTTTCAAATGGACACATTTTGATTATCAAATTGCTCCTTAAGATAAGCCCCGCTACCCACATCCTTTTGCAGAAAGAACCAGAAAATACCCCGCAAAACAATAATATTAGATAGAGCCCTGACTTGACACAAGACTTGATAAGAATCCATTAGAGAGCCTTGCAATAGTGAGGGCAAACACTGCTTAAACAGAGTATAATCAAACTTGAACGGCTTCAACAAGAGCAAGCAAAGGTAGCTATTTAACTGGTTTACCCAAGAGTGATTCAGAGTAGGCCTGCAACGAACTTCATCAACCGTCCAATTCTAATAGATAGGAGGCAAGATAACTGTAAAATACATCAAATGACCTTTAACCTTCACAAAACCAGTAAGGTTCTTTTGTCTAATATAGGACATACGATATCCTATAAGGTATCTTCAATCAATGTTACCTGACTAGTAAGCATATGTCAGGTTGTAAGCAGTTTAGCAAGGCTAAATATACTACGTGAGTTTTAATTATGACCTGAAATAACATTTGACCTCAAACAAAAACAATAGGGCTCATCCTCTCAGTATCACCAGTGGGCATGTGGTCGCTCTTCTACAGTATCACATTTGTCAGAAAATTGAAAAAGTAAAAAAGTAACGGCATCCTTGAGTCCGTTGATTTGACGATTGTGTCATAGGGGGGGGGGATATATATTGTTGCCAAAAAAAAAATAATGTATTTTCCCGGCCTTGCTAAACCCCACCGGCCAAAAAAACAAAAACTCGTCTCTCATTCCTTGGGGGGGGGGGGGTTGGTCTAGACGGTGGGAGCTTCTTCCCAAAACTGACTTTTCTCTAATGGACATGAAAATTTGGAGTAAACCCACAGTAAGAACACATCTTCTGGGCCTAGTGTTCATGTGTCCTCAATGTCTTGAGATATCGTGGTTTAAACAGCTAGGCTCCTGGTTTTTCTAGACCTACAAAAGTGACTGGCTTCTTACGCACAGAACGCACACTTATACACAAGCCCAATGCTGCAGTACTCAAGACAAACAGCACATATACTTGTTCCCGACCCCATACGTCTTAGTTCTTTTGAGGTTTATAGCCAGTCGGTTACAAAAACAAAAGCTCCGTGGTTGCTAGATGCAGATGGCGCTACTCGTATGCGTGTATACAGGTGTAGATACACACAGTTGTGTTAATTGTAGGGGCAACGAAATCGTTACAAATAGATTAAATAAAGACTTTTGTCTTTTTGTTTCTTAATGTTGCTGTGATTTGTTGTCTAAGCGAAGATCACATTGTCGGCGCCAGTTTCCAAATTATCCGCGAATAGCAAAAAAAAAAAAAAAAAAAAAAAAAAAAATCGTTTGTTATGTTTGTCTCGTGTCTTATTGCTTCCATCGATATGTTACCTCTAGGCAGGGTCCTTTTTTTTCTGTAATAGAACACATTTATATGTTGAACAAGCCTTTGAAATATCACATCTACTAAACTTGAAGGAAACTAAACAAAACTTTAAGCTGAATGTTTCACATATATTAGAGTATAAAGGATGCTGAAAGGTTACTCGATCAGCGCTACACAGGCCTTTATCCATGAATCTTTGTAAGCAAACTGATTTCATCAATGCCATCAAGTCGAATTTGATGTCACGGACTGTTAGACTATAAGTGCAATAATCGGGCTCACAAAGTAAATGTATTCGTCTTGATTGAAAGGTTCTAGCCCAGTTGTGTCTAGCACATCTTGTGGCATTAAACGATATCTCCTCCATGTTTGAAAGTGTCAATTGAGATAGTTTTACTTACTTTTTCGTTTATTTCTCATCAGTTTTGAGGACCAACCAGGTTCCATTAACCATCTATTAAGACCAGGTCCAATGTTTTGACCTTTAAAAGGTGTCAAGCAATGACAAAGAATAGGTTATTTCCTGCGCCGAAATGTCTTGGTCGTCAATTGCCGGGTACTTCTCATATCTCTGCGATCTCACTGTGAAACCTTTTCGTGTAGTTTTGTGCAATTGTGTCATAAGATGAATTTAGCTCGTCCTGAGGTCTGATATGTGGTTAGCAAGTCCTTCTGGCGTTCTAGCAGTACTTAAAACCGAGTGTGTAACCAAATTTGATTTCTGTTTACTGAATCAAAGTACTAATTTATCTATGATTTTTCCGTATCACTTCTTTACTTTTCGAAAGGCAATTCTTTTTCGGTGACACATCTGACTTCTGTTTGCCTCCTGATGACTGTTTCCTTCACTCGGCAGGTCATTTTTTCAGCGTCTTTGCGTAGTGATAAACATATGAATATAGATGATCATCACCGTACTTCTCCGATGGGAGGAGGGACCTAGAGGGGAATCCTAAAATTTACTCTGAAGCAAAATACATTGCCTTATCTCGGATCAGCTGCATACACGGTAGTTCCCTTCCTTTCACGTGCTATGAACAGTTGTCTTTGATTTCTAACCCGAGAACGCCTACTTCTTGTTACTCTCAATCCTTGTTTGCACATTCGTGTTCCCCTGGTATGCTCATGCATCTCTGCCCCTGGCTCCTACTTGAAAGTTGACTGTTTTAAGTCAATTGTTTTATCGCGTCGCGTTATATTACGCCTAATGTAAAAGGGCTTACGTAAAACAATTGTTTTCAAGTTTTCATGATATCGCATTGCGTCGTGTTGCACCTAGTATAAAAGAACGTGCAAACCTAGGGAACAGAAAACTTTCACAAAGGCCATATATTATTGCGTACCTTAGTACGACCTAGAACAGTCACCTATGGCTATATCAAGTTAGAATTTACCACCTCACGCACTCAGAGTCACGTTCTGTGTGACAACATGCCCCCCCCCCCCTTACCATTGCAAGAAGAATGTGTAAGTATTTGTTGAATTATCCTGACCCATCCTTATAGAAGACAAAATGCAAGAAAAAAAGTCGAATTCTAGTCCTAGTAGGGCGTTGGGACCTGTAAGTTGGTAAGTACAGTACAACAGTGATCTACAGTATAAGTTAAACTATGGATTTATTGATTATTCACAACTTGGATTTAAATCTCTTTGTATGACATACTGGCTTTGCAAACTGTGCTCACAAACTAGGTCTGAAAACGCCCATTAAACTTGATGGGAGAAAGTGTCGGGGGACAGACGAGAGAGAGGAGGGAAGGAGAAGAGGGAGAGCGCGGGTAAGGGGGGGGGTAGATACAGACGGTGACGACATGCAGGAAGAGGGTGACAGAGGTGGATAAAGTAAAAAAAGAAGCTCGTTAGCGTGAGAAGATCCTCGTAGATCAGAGTGTACACAAGAGTATTTCGGTATCATTCTAGATATCCTATTAGCGCGCCGGAGTTATTTTAGATGCAGTTCTTCTATACTGTGTTATAGATGGGGGATTTATGAGTTAGCTCGGAAGTTTAGGACGGGAAGCTCGATGACTTTGGGATGTGGTTTCATTACCTTTTAAGTTGGATGTTCAACTTTACGATTGTGGCCAAAGTGAACTCTATTGTGCAGGGTCGGATCCAAGGGGGTTGATGGGGGAGGGGGGTTTAAGCCCTTTTGCTTTTCTGATGTATTGTGGTCATGTTTGTGATATTATGGTTGTTTAACATTTTTCTCTGAACGCGCATCGTTTTCAGGTACACCAGACCTCCTAATCGCGGCAATTTGTAACATGGTCCCGTAACATATACTTGCTGACGAGCGTTATCTTTTTTGCCTTCCTACGGGAATCCTCTGATTTCTCTCCTTCTTATTTGTTCAAAACTAGTATATAGAGTCAGTGAGTTGCCTTCAAGAGGAGGTCCAACTCTATGATGAGCTCAACCGAATGTTTCAGTTGCGTTTACCCTAATCTATTGTGGATACTGGTGTCGACCCATGATGTCCACATGTAAAATCGCATCCAGTCGTTGCCTAAACTCTGTTTTTAAAAAAATGGGCCACTCGACTCCAGCTTTTCGCTCTTGTGGCTCGAACAGCCGCTGGTTAAAAATTCAATATATTGTGTTGAACGTGGTAGGTGGTTGTAGTTGTAATTGGTAGATCACTTAATATTAATCAGTGAGATAGGCCAATTATACTTTGGGCATACCGTTGGATGTAAAGACGTTCAGATAAAGGAAAAATAGCACCCTTTTCAGTGGGATCATACATATAACGAAGTTACCCATTGTTCTGGAAGGTATTATAAATCCGCCCCCAAAAAAATTTAATCTTTTCGCTCAGAGACTGGGTCCCCTTTCTTTACTGGGGAACAGTTGAGAGAGGGTTGGGTACAGTGATTGGCGTCCAGGTACTCGAACCCAGTGACTCTGCTAAGTTCTAACGTGCGCTCGCAAACTTATCTGATGTCCACCACTATATTTTACACGAGTTAACCGCGACGAATAGGAATATGAGATATATTCTTATTTATCCAAGAGTACGTTGTGACCACGATCACCTATTAAACAGTATTCCAAATGCAGAACACGTGGGTTTCATAGGACGTCGATAGGGGAAGTTTTTGGTTATGGTCCCCCTTCACGTGCTCGTCCACTTTTTTGTTCAGAGGAAACTAACACATTTTGCCCCAACCTCACATCTCCCACTTTTCGCAGACCTGATAATTTAAAAAGGGGGTTAGGTTAACCAAACAAAAAAAATGTAAGCGAGTAGTGGTGAAGACATAGATGATCTCAGAGAAGTATTCCACGTGGCTCTCTTATCGGGTCTCGCAGGTAGTAATTTCCTGTATCAAATTCTTTTCTATAACTTCAAAAACTTGTGCGCGTTACTTTATACGCGCTTTCATCGCTCAAGAAGCGGCCTAGTTCTATCTATGCGGTAACGCCTGCCATTATCAAAAATATTGGATTTTATTTAAACGTTGAAAGTTCCGACACACATGTTGTAGTCGTGATTCTAGAGAAAAACGAAAATGCATCACGTATTTGCGAAGTTCTAACCCTCTGTTTTCCTTATCTTTTGGAAGATTCCTTTTGTCAACCGTCATTATCGTTGGGGCAGAACGTATTTTGTCAGAAAAAAGATTTTTCAGTTTCCCGTCTGGGAGCCTTAGAGGGCTGGATAAGGAATGGAGGGGGGGAGGTGGGATGTCTGCTACTCCCCCGACGAAGACTCGCATGTAGTCTCGCCCTGAATTTTTCAATTTCTTGGTTTGCCTTTGCTCTTAATTAAGGGCATTTGTCTTCCAATATATTAACCCTAAACATTTTTCAATTTAATGAAAACAAAAATATGATATCTCTTTCACTATAAAGACCCCAAATTTTATCACTCTTTGTCTGTCCGTGGGTCTGCCCCGCTCTGTGGAGGTGGCGCGATGCCCTTCGCCTGAGCCTTATGCTTTGAGCTAGCGCTCTTACTCATTTCGCAAAGCGTGCATTGCAGTCCGTAGCGGGCTTAGGGTAGCTGGCACCCAGTCAGGACACTGACACCCCCATTGTCGGCAAACTCCTAAGCACCTAACCCCGTTGCTGGGCCTACATTTATTCCTTTTAAGCAATGAAGTATACCTTCCAATCTTTTTTTCATATGGATAACCCCACCATATTGAAGTACATCTGGCCCTCTATTTTGCAATCTGGGGCCGTCCTCCTCTTAGGCTCCGCACCAGGATTACGGAGTAAAAAGCTTTTGGGCCAGACCCCCCTGTCCCCCCCGCACTTCCAAAATCAAATCACACGGGGATTACGCCGGATCCTTGCAATGGGTTGCCTGGAGTTTTCTTGCACATGTGAAGTTGCCAAGTGACCTGTAGGCGGTATTGTAAACATATTTTCCTTCGTGTCTGTCGAACGACATGGTTGTATGTACAGAAAAAAGAAGGTATCAAATAAACGTAATGTTTCCATGGACGAGGACAAACATAGCCTACAAGAACATGAAGACATGAAAGATGCACTGAGTATGGATTGTAAGTTCTGAGAAGGGTATCAACTTTTCTTTGGTTCACAGCGCGGGAGGAAGCGCGATGGATGAGAGTCGCCTAGCGCCAAACGATGGCTGGTGCGCTGTTTAGTTGTCCGCTTAGATAACAAGACAACCAAAAATCCCATGCATGCGATCAAGCCTACCAGTTGAATTTTGAGGCCCCAATACCAAAATACTTGCAGAAGATTTCAGAAAGAGAAACCAAATTTTCTTTATTGAGCACAAGCGATCAACTTTCAGTGAGTCACTGTGATGCCTAGAGAGAGCACAACACATGACCCAATGTTCCGAACCCCTGACGCCCAAGATCGGTATCGGGCTGTAGAGCATGCATCTCTCGAAAGAAGGAACACAACTTTCTGACACTCAGGACTTTTGTTATAAAATTTCTGACACAGGGGATTTCAATGAAAGCTTGTCTTTAAACGGATCAAAGAGCCTAGGAAACTCATGGGAAATGCCATTTCCTGCAATCTGGAGGTCTTCTGGACCAAAAATAGATAGTAACTATATAGCAACCCCCCCCCCCCTTTAGTCAAAACCTGCATCCGCCCCTGTTATGTCAGAGTAGAAACATTTCGTGTGTATTTTCCCAGTTGTGCTAGAGATGACGTTAAGGTAACTATCACCCCTGTAAAACAAAAGTTTTACTTTTATCAACGTTTGTGACAAAACATTGCAAGAAAATTTGAGACCATAGGCAACTTCTAAATGCCTTATTTAGCGCAAAGAGGTGTAACCTAATGGATAAGGCTTTTAGACCATACCGCAAAAGGTGAAAGAAAACGAAGTCAAAATGAAAATTTGAACTGAAAAATAAAAGTACTTTAAAAACAATTGTGGAAAGCGACGTTGCTGATACGTAGTAAAAGAATAACATGAAAATTGAAAGTACACTATTTCATGTCTTCTCGGAAACAAAAACACTGCTTTTGTAGAATATGCAAACCATCTGTTTGGACAAATCTAAACATAGTGGTGTTTTTATCATGCACACTCAAAAGAAATTCAAGTGTTTTCATATAACTTTATTTCAAACTTTCAATTTAACTGCACTCGTCTGTCTGTAAATTATTGTGCAATTCACAACAGTTAACAAGTGTGCACTCATTGTGCTTAATTTGAGTAACATGATACCAGAAACAAAGATATAATAGTGATTGATACAAAACAGCTAGAAAAACGAAAATGAAAGTTTCTACACCTCGATTTTATTATGCGGTATCACTCTCAGAATATTGAATAATTAAACACGAACAATTTGACTGTGAAGTTTAGCGCACGTGTTGTCGTGTCCATCTGGTTTATGTCTTCTTTTTATGTGACGTTTGCCTTTCTAAATATAGTTTAAGTGCAATACGAATGCTTCATACCTCTTAGCGACACTGTGTAGTCTGAATATTTGACTAATGACAAGTAAAGTAGAGCAAGTTACAATATTTAGCTAAAACATAAAGAGCAAATTCAATCCGATTGTATTGAATCTATTTTCATTTACAGTAGCCTAGTTAATGAAATCCACTGCTTGATTCAGGGTGATTCTGTTTGGATTTGTGTAATCGTTATAATTGCTATTCTGTTATCTTAGGTCGTGCTATATACGTGCAATGAAAGAGGGGGTGCGTGCAAATTTGAATTGAATCGTTAACCAGTCCTTCGTTGTCTTTTTTGCGGGGAGGGGGTCATCATCTCTCTGAACTACTAGAGTATTAGCCAGGGTTAGAAAAGGACATAGGGCATGAAACAACCAAACACTCGATATGGTCTTAAACTATTTCAAAAGAGTGATTCTAAACAATCGAAATTTCTGTTAGCCACTCTTAAGTGCAAATATTTTCAAATGTTGACTTCATTGGAGACAGGCAGAGGAACAGTGTTCTACTTGTGTTAACATATTAACAACGTCCCTAGTCATCCATTCGAAGATTCGGTGGGAAACATCTTGTCAGCAGAATCATCAAACGTGAAAAGTCGAACTCTCTGAGAACACATCCCGCACTACAGGGTTCTCATACGGGATGTACAAATGAAGAATTCTTCAAGAATTCGATATTAAGCTTAAAAATTGTATTCAGAACACACCAATAAACCCGAGAACACCATGACAATTTACAGAATATATGTCCTCATAAGGTGGCGGTCTCTTTTTACTATTGGGAGTTACGAAATAAAACAGCAATTAAAGTTGCAAATGATGAGGAAAAATTCAATCTTTCGAGTATTGTAAATGGCAAACGTACAATTTTAAGATGACTTTTCTTGAATTGTAAGATATTATGTCTCGTTGCAGCAAAGTAAACCAAAATAGCATAGTTAATTGTGAATGCACATACCTTCGTCCGTATTCCCGAACTTTCAATTTCAAGCCAAAGGCACCATCGGTGTTCATTACAGTACAGGCAATGCAACATCAGTATTGTACATCGTTACTTCTCACCTTTTGCGTTGCACGGTTTCCCAGATATGAACCTTTAAAAAGCTACTTGTAACATGGTTAAAACTAGTTAGTACTAATTAAATTTGCGTCATGATCAGTCTTTTC
>JAIZAY010001175.1:0-19720 GCA_029531755.1 Holothuria leucospilota
ATTTCCATTTAACCTGTATTCCGCTTATTCTTCAACACAGTAAACGCCTGCGGGGGAGAGACGCTCGCCCCCGACGAAAACTCTAACCTAACAATTGTGTTATTCCCGACCTCCGGGCATAGGCAGCAGTTTTGTGTGGCTCGAGGCCACGGGATAAAAGGACAAAAAACCTCAGAACTAGTTTACAAAAGATAAAAAATAGGGTGAAAGTAAGAAAAACACAAGCAACACAGAAACAAGGCGCGGTCGCAAACAAATGGACACGACCAGACCCTAATCAACTACAACACAAGCTCGCTATAAAGGTTTTTGTACACAATCGCAATTTATAGTACAGCTTTCACACAGTGATATAAGTTGAGCACGTTAAAACGAGAGCGAAAAGAAAACAAGTCAGCTCACGTCGGAGACCGGAACTGAACCGAAGGCGCTTGAGAGGGGGGGGGGGGGGGGCTTTTTAAGTGCATAGAAACGGCACAAAAAAACAAAAAAAAAAAAACAAACCGGATCGGCCAGGAACATAAAGGCAAAAATATCCACACACCACCAAATAAAAAAGAAAATTGTTTATTACAACTATAGAACCACACACACACTGACAACAACCCAAATACCCCACAGACCAACCTCCCCCCGGCCACACTAAAAACAAAGACCACACACCCAAAACCACCACACACCTAAAGACAACACCACGCTCGAAGGCAACACCACGCCCGAAGGCAACACCACGCCCGAAGGCAACACCAAGCCCGAAGGCAACACCAAGCCCGAAGGCAACACCACGCCCGAAGGCAACACCAAGCCCGAAGGCAACACCACGCCCGAAGGCAACACCACGCCCGAAGGCAACACCACGCCCGAAGGCAACACCATGCCCAAAGGCAACAGCACTTAAAAAGCACCGGGGCAAATACAGGGGCACCTTGCCCAAGGGTGCCCCGGAGGCAGTTGTGGCAAAGGGTAACCTCATTACTCCCACGTTTAAACAAACTCCACAACCGGATGCAGTTTAAAGTCCTACCCAGGACAACCGAAGGCGCTTGAGATTAGTTACGATGGCGTCATGTGCAGAAAAGGGGACTGGCAAACTAAAGAGCTGCTTTTTAAGTGCATCGAAACGGCACATACAAACAAAAATAAACTCAAACCGGATCGGGCAGAAACAAAAACGCAAACTATTTACACACTACTAAATCATCAACAGAAAAATTATGTTCATTACAGTAATTAGCACAATATATACAGATATTTACATACTTTTTGCAAACACTGGCAACTAAAGAGACTTTCGTTTTCTTTGCAGCGTGGTGAATGGATTTTGGTATTGTGTTTGTCATCCGACGGGTTTTGTTTAGTTTTGTTTTCGATCGTGTCCGTTTCGAAACACGTTAAAGGAAAATAAACTAAAGAAGAATCCGAAATCCAAACAAAACCATGACGGGTCACAAACACAAATGACTTGTCGAGTTAGATAATACTTAACGACACACCTAAACTGCATCCGGTTGTGGAGCTTGTTTGAGCGTGGGGATAATGAGGTTACCCTTTACCACAACTGCCTCCGGGGCACCCTTGGGCAAGGTGCACCTGTATTTGCCCTGTGCTTTTTACGTGTTGTTGCCTTCGGGCGTGTTGTTGCCTTCGGGCGTGGGTTAGTTAGTTAGATGGGACTTTACGAGACATCAACACGAATGTGTTCGGGCGTGGGGTCGCCTTTGGGCGTCTTGTTGCCTTCGGGCGTGAGGTTGCCTTCGTGCGTGGGGTAGGCTTCGGGCGTGAAGTTGCCTTCGGGCGTGGTCTTGCCTTCGGGCGTGGTCTTGCCTCCACGCATGTTGTGTTGCCTTCGGGCGTTGTTGCTTTCGGACATTTGTTGTTGCCTTCGGGTGTGTGTTGCTGCCTTCTGGCGTGTGTTGTTTTCCTGTTTGTAAATAGTCTTGTGTGGTGGGTGGGCTGGGGGTGTCGTATATGTTGGCCACAGAAATTTTGTTTTGCTAGCTTGGTGTAAGGTAACTTTGTAAATGATTGTAAGTAGATCATGGTTGTGTTCTTGCCGGTCCGGATTTGGTTCTTGTTTGATAGTGTCCGTTTCTATGCACACCTACACGAAAGTAAATAGTTCAGGTCTTGGACGAGAGCAGACGTGTTTCGTCGAGCTCTCGTCGCTTTGCCGTGCTCACCCTTATCACTGTGTACATTTTTTTTGTTTTTTGTAAATAGTGGCGTAGTGTTGCCTTCGGGTGTAGTGTTACCTTTGGGCGTAGTGTTGCCTTTGGGGCGTAGTGTTGCCTTCGGGCGTGGTGTTGCCTTCGGGCTGAGTGTTGCCTTCGGGCGTGGTGTTGCCTTTGGGCGAAGTGTTGCCTTCGGGCGTTTTGTTGCCTTTGGGGCGTGGTGTTGTCTTCGGGCTGAGTGTTGCCTTCGGGTGTGGTGTTGCCGTCGGGCGTGGTGTTTCCTTCGGGCGTAGTGTTACCTTCGGGCGTGGTGTTTCCTTTGGGCGTGTGGGCGGGATTTGTTTGGGTGGTATGTGGTTGTGGGGAGTTTTTTTGGGGTTGGCTGCTGTGGCAGTTATAGGAGTTCAGTAGTAACAAAGACTCTTTTGTTCCCTGTTGCACGGAGTGTATGGTTTGTTTGGCATTTGTGTTTGTGACCCGTCATGGTTTTGTTTGGGTTTGGGATTCTTTAGTTTGCCAGTGCCTGTTTCTACGTACTTAAAAAGCTCTCTCGCCCTTCGTTTCTAGTGCCTGTCTCTACGTACTTAAAAAAAAACACTTGTGAGGTACTTAAGTTGTAAATATGTGTATGTAAATATCTGTACATATAGTTCTATTACCTGATTACTGTAATAAACGTAATTTTCTGTTTGATTTGGTTGTTTGTAAATAGTTTTGCATTTATGTTTCTGCCCGATCCGGTTTGAGTTTTTGTTTGTATGTGCCGTTTCGATGCACTAAAAACAAGTTTAAATACGCTTCAAGTCCTTCCCTTTAGTCGCCTCGTACGACAGAATGGCAAACACATGCCCGAAGGCAACAACACGCAAAAAGCACTGGGGAAGTACAGGTGCACTTTGCCCAAGGGTGAGCTTTTTAGTTCAGTTCAGGTCTTCGGCGGGAGCGGACGTGTGTTCGATCTGCTCTCGTTGTGGAATTTAACGTGGGAACAATGAGGTTACCCTTTGCCACAACTGTTCTTTAACATAGTAAACGCCTGCGAGGGAGAAACGCTCGCCCCGGACGAAAACTCTTAACTAAACAATTGTGCTATCCCGACTTCCGGGCATAGCAGCAGTTTGTGTGGCTCGAGGCCACGGAATGAAAAGAGGAAAAACCTCAGAACTAGTTTTACAGGAAGACAAAAAATAGGATGAAGAAAGAAAAACGAGCTACACAGAAACAAGGTGCGGTCGCAAACAAATGGACACGCCAGACCTACTTATCAACTACAACACAAGCACGCTATAGGGCCATTCTCGGTCACGTGTGTGACCCAAAAAAGGCACACACCATACTTCTACCTGATGTTTCTCTAAAAGCAAATGATGTTGCCTGATATACAGTGTTTACAAGAACAGCAAATGACATTATCACTCATAGGTATTTTTATTAATTAAAATTCTAATTTGCAGGGCTGTAACACCCGAGTCCGGACTCGGACTCAATTCCGGACTCGAGTCCAGTTTTTCCTGGACTCGGAATTGGCCCGGAATGGGAGCTCCTGGAATCGGAATTGGCCCGGAATGGGCTGCAACTGGACTCGGACTCAGAGGCCGAGTCCACTTAAGTGAAAATTTGCAGATGCCCCCTAGCATATTAGCCCATATTTACCATTGGGCTATCAGCCTATTGTCTGGGAAAAGTGCCCCTGGGGATGTTTGCGACAGTGGGGGCATGGGAGTTATTTATTGAGAATCAGCTGGGGTTGAAACTTACTCAGGTTGGAATTCTGTAGGTGGGGCAAGGGCTTTTTCTTGGGAAAAGGATTTGCTAAGTCCTCCTGGGGCTCCATGGCTAGCCAGGTGTACATGGGAAAATTAACTGGTCTGGTCTTGTAACCAATGAACTATTCAAGAATGTAAGAAATAAAGAAGAGAAGGTTTTAACAAAAATGGCCCTCTAAGTTAGTTGGAAAGTGCGACATGTTACATGCCTGGTTGAATGTGTATCATGCCTAGTTCCTGTAATGCATGGCAACAGTGGCATTAACCATTGTCATTACCCAGCTACAGAAATTCTTTGACTGAAGAACTGACACATTCCTTCAGGTTATTCAACTTAAATTGATTTATCTATTCAAGCAGTGACCACTAGTCTGCAAGATGTGAAGTTAAATACAACAAAAGTGAAGGTTACTGTTGGGCAGGGTTGGAGTCAAGTCCACCTGACCCAAGTCTGAGCAAAGTCTGAGTCTAGGGTCAGAATCCAAGTCAGAGTCCAGAAGGCCTCGAGACCAAGCTGTGTCCGAGTCAAACCAGGATCCGAGTCAGAGTCTGGCAGCATTTTTGAACACATCTCTTTTGATGGGGTGTATGTATAGGTAGTGGGGTCCTCACTGACCTCTAACTGACTAGCTGAGACCTATAGTGTTTACTTACAACTCAAAAGCAGTCTGAGAAAGTGCAATAGGCTATCAGTGATTATGCCAGGAGCCAGGACTGCCTGAGGGGAAAGGGTGCCCAAAAGTGGGGGGAAGGGGAATTAACCTAAAACCTGAATGGGGAGGGTTGTGTAAGCACATCAAATATAATACACGCATCACCTAGGGCTTGATTTTTGGCCTTCAGAGGTAAATTTTTATCAACGTCATCATGGTAAAGTGAAACGGCTTGAAGGCCAAAGTGCATATGCAGGCTGCGGTGTCTCTGGTTATATTCCAGGCTTTTTAATATATAATATATAATAAAGCCAACAGGACAATGTTTGTCAATGCCCATGCAAAACCAGCTGCAGTCATATGTCTTCATTCATGTATAGTCCAGTGTATATATATTGAACCAATGAATCGTATACAGCACACATAGTTAAGTTCTAGCTTGAACAGAATGAGTTCTAACTGTTAGGCATAGGCCCAACAATATGCTGCGGTTCAAAGTCTTTATGCTGGCTGCATGAAAGTTCTACAGTACATGTCCAGTATATGCAGCAGCTGGTCTTGTTGGCAAGTGGTTATGAGCATTAGCGCTTGCTAGATAGATTTAACCTAAAAGTTTTCAAAAAGCCTCTTACTCATACTGTGTCTGCACCGTGTGCCGTCCATGGGGGAGATGTTGTTCGATCATGCTGCAGTACTATACATGGTGATGAACTCATTAGAACTGAACCATAAAAGTTAAAACCATACCATTCAATGAACTGTTTTCCCCAGGTAAGGCTGTAGTGTACTATAGGTAGTAAGGAACGACTACGTAACTTAATGTAACGCGGAACTTTCTAGCAGAACTGGTACTACATGTACAAATCTATAGTCTTGAATTACTGTAGGTGCATTCTGTTAATACTGTGTGATACAAAATACACTGTACTTAAGATCATGTAGGTCTATATACTAGTGCAACTGGGGTCAACTGGATCTGAGGACTGCCTTTAATTGTAACCATGCAAGATTTGTGATGGTGGCAATATAGGCTTAAAGGCCTATAGCCTACTCTCCCAGTTGATCCCCATCCGGCCCCCACCTGCCCTCTGGATAGTAACCCTCATCAAAAAGTATAGTACAAAGGTCCTTGAACTACAGTAAATTAAGTTTACTAAATTTAAGCTCCATTCATGCACATGACAGATCTGTACAGTTAGTACTGCAAAATTCATATACATCAACAGAAGCTATTGACCTAGGCATATGCTGTTAGGCCTATTGGCAGTTTGTTTACACCTTATCTGGATAAAACTTACAAATGCAAGAACCACCCCGTTTGTAGCAGTTTAATACTAAGCCTTCCTTAGTATATAGTCTACACAGTATAGCCTTTTTGTAAAATTTGTTACAGAAGACAGGATGCAAAAAAGTATCACCTCCTTTAGAGCCCATAATAACTTTATGGTTTGAATAGGAGGATTTTAGGAGATTCACTGGCAATGTTCTGCAAGGCAAGGCACAGACCTGTTCACTGTCTGCATTGTGTAAGGTGTGTAACAATCAATAGGCACATATTGTACCAGTGAATGGAATTAGGCACAACTCAAGGTATTATTTAGGTACCATACAGCTATAGTTTAGTTTGTATTTTCCTTGAATCTTCCAGTGCTTTGGAGATTTGTATAGTCTCCTCTTAAACTCTCAGACCCAGAAAATCTGACTGCTTTTGTTGTAAAAACTGTTAATTGGCTTTGATTGTACTGTAAATAGTAGGTAGTTGCTCCAATACATCCTTGGTTCATACAACAAGCCCATGGTTCAAGTTGATTAAGCTATTCAAGCACTGACCATCAGCCTTTAGGATTACAAGGTGTGAAGTCCAATAACACAAAATGGCAGTGAATTAGCTATATGTTTATAGGCATCAGAAAATGATCAATACTAATTTGCCAAAGTTGTAAGTTTTGTGTACTTGAAATCAAGTAGTGTAACAGGTATGAAAACTGCACTTTACTTCAAACCATAGAGATGCATGACGTGTCAGTACAGGCATCGATCAGCAGACGCAATTGTAAGGATGTTGCGACATATTTTTGGGGGGATGGGTGCAGGGGTGGGGTGGGGCTACAATATGTAGATTTAATTTGCAGCTGGGCTTTAATATATTTTAAACTAACATTTCAGGGGATACCTATGTCTTCACTACTAGCCTTTATGAAATTTGTGCAATTTTGGAGGGGCTAAGAGAAATTTAGGGGTGGGCATGCCCCCCAGAGAAGGGCACCTGCATGAGTACCAGACATTGCAGTGGTTGTGTTCTAGAACTTTGTAAATATTCCAGATACTGTATATGATACTCATATAGAGTGGCTACCAAACTTATTACTAAGTACACCTTATATTATTCTTGTACCCATGGTAGTAACTGGTGGTGCCTATAATTACTTAAATGACCATGTACCTGCGCACGCATACCACCTGGTCAGATCCTGTACCAGTGCTCCTTAAATTCCTTCAAGTTTGAACTTTCATATACCTACACTTGGGTATGAAAGTTCTGGAGTCGTGACCTGGTATCCATACTCGTGTTGTGTTACCCCTAGTCTGTGCTCAAGTTCGTGACCCGGGACTTGCACCCACAGAAGTTTCTCACGACCTGGCACACATACCATACCCAAACTCAAAACCACGTACTCATGACCAGTATCCGTGTCCGGGCTTATGACCTGTTACCCGTACCTGTACCGGCCCCCATCTGCACTCATGGCCCGGTTCCCATACCTGTACCCACGCCCATATGGCTTGGTACCCCTACTCGTGACCAGCTGGTACCTATACCTGCACTCATGCTCCTGTATTCACACTACACCGCTGCGCTGCCAATTTCCAAGGATTTTACTGCACACTTACTTAAGGGATGGACTCGGACTTGGCTCGGACTCGGATCCTCTGGACTCGGACTCGGCTTGGACTCGGGGGTACCGGACTCGGAATTGGCCCGGAATTGGGGTCACTGGAATCGGAATTGGCTCGGACTCGGATTAGGTGGACTCGGTTACAGCCCTGCTAATTTGCATTTAGGGTCAAAGGTCAGGTAATCTTCGGTCACGTGTGTGACTTCACACAAGAGCATGTTTTCTGAAATGACCCTTTGGAGCGGCCAGAACAGTGCCCGGATACAAACAGCACCCAGCTAGGCCTAGGCTAGTAACTTATTTTCTCATGCACAGCATGTTAGTAAACAGACAGTAAAAGTAGTTGTAGGCAGTGATAACATCATGTGACCAAGAAAATTATGGATCTTTAACACAAGCCTCCCACATTTTCTTTCCAAAAATTACAGAATAAATTGAAGTTATAAATATTTCACTTTAATGAATGAACTCGAGAGTAAATCCAACCCTGAATGGATTCATTTTGGTCAAAAAATGTCTCCTCGTTCACTGTTGGCATTCAACTGGTCTTTGCACTACTATTGTTATACGGTATGGAGTAATTGGCATAGGCTCTCTTTCCCAGGGATGTGCAAAATTAAGGACACTGAGGATACAATGAAGTTACTTTAGGTTCTTTTATGATTAGGGGATACTATTTACAGCATACGGTAGGCTTTGGCCCTGGGTAAGGTTGGTTGGAAGTAAGTTGAGTAGGCCGACTTGACAATTTCTCATCTGAATTATTCATTTCATTTGTTTGTTAACTAAAAAATATGACGTTATTGAAACAGTTTATAGGTAAGGCTAAAATTTGTTCACGCCATGTATAAGCATTCTGCTGCTACTGTACTGCTAGTTTAGAAATCTAGAGGAACATGTGGGTTGTTCTGCCACGGTGAGCCCAGATTTTGGCATAGGCAACGAGGATGGTGGTGAAAAAAATTGCGAGTAAGCTACTGGATGGAAAACACCCTCTAAAGGTAAGCCACTTAACAACAGATGCTGATGGAAAAGGATGCCAGGGCCTTAATAAAGTTATGAAGGGGGTTACAGGTAAGGACACAGGAAATCTGTTGGATGAGCAGCACTTAAACGAAGTTTTTGCAGAGCTGTTAGCAGCACAGAGTTCTCTTCTGACATGTTCCCAGCTAGAACTGTCTCGTTTAAGCGTATGCTTCAGAAGCGGTTTGCAGAGGACCTAAGTCATCGAGTCCAGGCTGAAATAAGTGCATGCAGGAAGGCCATGAAAAATAATCATCCTAAGGTTGTGCTAGCAATGAGGGATTGCGTGAGTTGTATCCTAAAATGTTATAGCGGAGACCACAGGGAATGCTCGAAAAAGTTTTTTGTTTGCAAAGAGAAGAAGTATATGTTTCCTTTCATGCCTGGAATTGCCAGAGAATCACTGCGAATATTAGGGACAGACAGAGTGAAACTGTGTAATGTAATTATGACACGTACGTGTGAAAAGCAACTGCGAGCAACCAGGTTTGGTACATCGACTTAGAAAGCAGAGGCCATGAATAGTGCCTCCAAAACTACCAACCCAAAGCAAGGTAGTACATATTCCAGGAATGCTTCCTGCAGGGACCACAGTGCACAATCCACATGGTAAACAATGGAACTGGTGAATCTATAGCTATGAAAATGGCCGCATTAGGTCTGCATCCTAGCCAGTCTTTCATCTCCACTTTACGGCGACTGCAACACAGGCGAGATTACCACCGGCGCAGAAAGAAAAGCTGTACAGTTCGGGCAAGAAAGGCCAGTCTGAGGATAAAGAGATACAGGTATGAAAGGCAAGGAAATTATCCTAAAAATAAAGGAAGCTGCTACGAAACTGACCAACTCATTGCTGAACTCACTGATCATGCCTACCACAAGAGGCGTATTAGTTGTGATAACTCAGGCAACATAACATCTTGCGGAACAAGCAGAAATGTACGCCCCGGTGCTTTTTAAGTGCTGTTGCCTTCGGGCGTAGTGTATCCTTCGGGCGTGGTGTTGCCTTCGGGCGTTGTGTTGCCTTCGGGCGTCGTGTTGCCTTCGGGCGTCGTGTTGCCTTCGGGTGTGTGGTGGATTTGGATGTGTGGTCTTTGTGGGACTTTGTTTTGGGGTTGTGTGTGGTGGTTGAGCTATATATTCATGCATTTCTCTAGATGAAACCTACCTTCAAATATATCACACAAAAATAGTCTTCATAAGCTTGATGCCCTTGACACTGCCCACTGTTATGGCAAGTCTTTCTGCTATTGTTGACATACCGTTCCTCTGCTGACAGGTGGCTAAAATTAATACAGACTGTTGTGACATCTATGAGATATATCAAAGTCCCTGTCCTGTGCCAGCAATAGTTCCCTAACGCAAATGCTTTCAACCAAGTATGCCAGGACATGGACCGGCATAGTCTTCCTCTCCCCACCGCGTGGAAGCTCCAAATGGAGGTAGCTGGAAGCTTCAAATGGAGTGGCGTTTGACCTGGCTTTTGTCTTTGCACCATCCCAAACAATGCATCCTTGATACGTCCTTATGTGACTTTCGCCGAAGCCGAACAGCCACAGTCCCTGCCCATCTTGTCCAGTCTTCTTCAGTCATTCTTGAAACTGTGAGTAGACCTAATACTGTTATATACTGTAGATTCTAAAAATATTTTAGGTTAACTTTGCTCACCTGTGGTAAGTAAGTAGTCATCAGTATCACATGCAACACACAATGGTGCTTTTTAAGTGCATCGAAACGGCACATACAAACAAAAACTCAAACCGGATCGGACAGGAACATAAAGGCAAAACTAAACACACACCACCAAATCAAACAGAAAATTATGTTCATTACAACAATAGAACCACACACACACTGACAACCCAATACCCCGCAAACCAACCTCCCCCGGCCACCCTAAACCAATATTACTACATACCGCCAACGAAAGACAACACCAGACCAAACCACCACCACCCAACAACAACCAAAAAAAAACAAAACACCAGACCAAACAATCATCACAAACTGCCCCAAGGGGCCACGAGGGGTCCGGGGCGGGGTCCACCTGCCACGAGGGGTCCGGGTGGAGTCAACTTGCTATATTTACAGTATGTACACTATATACACTATTTACACTTTTTACACAAAAACAAAAAACTGAACAAAACTGGGCCAAAAATACAGGCGCACCTTGCCCAAGGGTGTCCCGGAGGCAGTTGTGGTAAAGGGTAACCTCATTATCCCCACGCTTTAACAAGCTCCACAACCGGATGCAGTTTAACGTCCTACCCAGGACTACAACACACAATCCTACGGCGGTTCATTGTAGTATGCTGCTTTTTACGTACGTAGAAACGGGCACGAAGAAACAAAGGAGAACTTAAACCTGACCGGACAAAAGTACAAAGGTGAACTATGTACAGAATTCTGTACATTTTTCGTTTTTTCGTTTTTTGTTTGTACGTGCCGTTTCGATGCACTTAAAAAGCCCGAATTCTGTACATTGCGCAAGCAAACAAAATATCTGCGATAACTATGTACAAAACCACCCCGAACCCAAACTAGTTACATCTCACTATTTACAATCTCCTGGGTCCTGGGTAGGACGTTAAACTGCATCCGGTTGTGAAGCTTGTTAAAGCGTGGGGATAATGAGGTTACCCTTTGCCACAACTGCCTCCGGGGCACCCTTGGGCAAGGTGCACCTGTATTGCCCCGGTGCTTTTTAAGTGCTGTTGCCTTTGGGCGTAGTGTTGCCTTCGGGCGTAGTGTTGCCTTCGGGCGTAGTGTTGCCTTCGGGCGTAGTGTTGCCTTCGGGCGTAGTGTTGCCTTCGGGCGTAGTGTTGCCTTCGGGCGTAGTGTTGCCTTCGGGCGTAGTGTTGCCTTCGGGCGTAGTGTTGCCTTCGGGCGTGTTGTTGCAGTGGGGTGTAGTGTTGCCTTCGGGCGTAGTGTTGCCTTCGGGCGTTTGTTTGGGTGGTATGTGGTTGTGGGGAGTTGTTTTGGGGTTGGCTGCAGGGGCAGTTACTGGAGTTCAGTAGTAACAAAGACACTTTTGTTCCCTGTTGCACGGTATGTATAGTTTGTTTAGCATTTGTGTTTGTGAGCCGTCATGGTTTTGTTTGGGTTTGGGATCCTTCTTTAGTTTGCCAGTGCCTGTTTCTACGTACTTAAAAAG
Organism: Holothuria leucospilota; assembly: GCA_029531755.1. Lineage (NCBI taxonomy): Eukaryota > Metazoa > Echinodermata > Holothuroidea > Aspidochirotida > Holothuriidae > Holothuria > Holothuria leucospilota. The sequence continues at coordinate 11,668 of JAIZAY010001175.1, forward strand.
CTCTCTGTCGAACTGTGTGTCGGGAACACACTTAAAGTCTCCGGCTAGGATAGAAGGGGCACAGCCAGGAACGAAGGATGGAAGGGTAGTAAAAAATTCCTTCTGTCTCTAGGCTGATTGGGTCCGTAAACATTACATAGGATGAAGCTCCCGCAAGGATGTTTTATGGTGATGCATATCACCCGGCCCTCATGATCATGATCCACTTTTCCGACCAGTCCATCTGGGTGAATCTAAAATAACAGATCCACAGGAAGACACGGAACCAAAGGAAGCGTGCAAACCCCCACCCCTTTCACAGGACCAGGTGTAGACGTCGTCCTCATTAACAATGTGAGTCTCCTAGAGGAAATCGAGTCCACATCTAGTGGTTGAGTCCGACTTCGTTCGTTTGCCAAGGTCGGCGTTCGGTAGGCGATGGGGTCCACTTGTTTCAGTAAGGGCGGACCGGGTGGTAGTCAACTTGTAAATATTGATTTTGTAAATATGAATCGACTGTAATGTGTAAATAGTACTGTGTTTGTACATATGTGGCTTCTGAGGTACTTCAGTTGTAAATATGTTGTAAATATGTATGTGTATACATATCTGTGCCGTTACAAGGGGTTGGAAATATTGGTTTGGGGTGGCTGGAAGGAGGTTGGTCTGTAAGGTATTTAAGTTGTAAATAGTATGTAAATATCTATGTTAATGTACAGTTTATCTGTGCCGTTACAAGGGGTTGTAATATTGGTTTGGGGTGGCTGGAAGGAGGTTGGTCTGTAAAGTACTTAAGTTGTTGCAAATAGTATGTAAATATCTGTATATATAGTTCTATTACTGTAATGAACATAATTTTCTGTTTGATTTAGTAGTGTGTAAATAGTTTGCGTTTTTGTTTCTGCCTGATCCGGTTTGAGTTTATTTTTTGTTTGTATGTGCCGTTTCGATGCACTTAAAAAGCACACAGAAGTCCTGGGTAGGACTTTAAACTGCATCCGGTTGTGGAGTTTGTTTAAACGTGGGAGTAATGAGGTTACCCTTTGCCACAACTGCCTCCGGGGCACCCTTGGGCAAGGTGCACCTGTATTTGCCCCGGTGCTTTTTAAGTGCTGTTGCCTTCGGGCGTAGTGTTGCCTTCGGGCTAAGTGTTGCCTTCGGGCGTGGTGTTGCCTTCGGGCTAAGTGTTGCCTTCGGGCTTAGTGTTGCCTTCGGGCTTAGTGGTGCCTTCGGGCGTGGTGTTGCCTTCGGGCTTAGTGTTGCCTTCGGGCGTGGTGTTGCCTTCGGGCGTGGTGTTGCCTTCGGGCTTGGTGTTGCCGTCCGGCGTGGTGTTGTCTTTGGGTGTGTGGTCTTTGTTTTTAGTGTGGCCGGGGGGAGGTGTGTGTGTGTGTGTGGTTCTATTCTCCTAATGAACATAATTTTCTGTTTGATTTGGTGGTGTGTGGATAGTTTTGCCTTTATGTTCCTGTCCGATCCGGTTTGAGTTTTGTTTTTTGTTTGTATGTGCCTTTTCGATGTACTTAAAAAGCCCCCCCCCCCCCTAATCTCACTGGGCAAAACTATTTACATACCCATTTACATCAACAGAAAGTGTGTTCAGGTTGAGTCTGTTCAATGCTTTGTTGGTGCATGTGTTTGTAGGTGCATGTAAATATTTTGCTGTTGCGTTTTTGCCCGGTCCGGTTTGGGTTCTCGCCCTTTGTTTCTAGTGCCCGTTTCTGCGTACTTAAAAAGAATGCTTTGTTGTAACTATGGGTGCTCCTTACGTGCTCCGGAACAAAACACTCCGGAACAAAACAAAACGTGACCGGGGGGAGGTTGGTCTGTGGGGTCTTTGGGTTGTTGTCAGTGTGTGTGTGTGTTTCTATTGTTGTAATGAACATAATTTTCTGTTTGATTTGGTGGTGTGTGGATAGTTTTGCCTTTATGTTCCTGTCCGATCCGGTTTGAGTTTTGTTTTTTGTTTGTATGTGCCGTTTCGATGCACTTGAAAAGCTCCGGAACAAAACACCGGACGTGACATGAAACACAAGGACAACTATATACACCAGGCCAGCATTCATGTGGCCAACCCCCACTATTTACAGTATTAACAATGTGATGTGCTCTTTACATGCTTGTAGCCGGGCGGACCTAATGTGGAACAAAGCAAACCTATTTACACTGAACTACCAAAAAAACTTTGTGGCATGCATGGGCACAGACACAAACAGAACAGAAACCCCAAAAGAAAACGGGGACACAAAGGCAAAACCATTCACACTAAATACTCTGACTGGGACCTTATCTTTTTAATCCGTGGGCTCGGGACGCCCGAGTGATGGGTTCCCCTGTCTGATACTTCTCCCGAAGCCGACCTCTTTAGTGCAGACTCTGGCCCCTCCCCCTCACACAAATCAAACCAACCCTCCCCCGAAGGTGGATCCTTTGGAGGAGGCTCTGAGGCACGCTCCCCGCCATCCGACATCGCCGAGTCTGAGGACAGATCGAGGTCCTCCTCTAATGTCATTATTTCAACCTGTCCGGGTGCCGCTGCCAACGATGGCGGACAGTCTGCCTCAGGAGTCCCAGTACCCCCCCCCCCCCCCCCCTCACACTGCTTAGAAGCAAGGAAGTCCTGCTCCACCTCAAGTGCCGCCTCCTCTAATTCCTGGGTTGAATATTGTGGGCCTGTTTGCGAGGGTTCAGGTGCCGACCCCACATCGGCACTGACATGAGCAGAGTTCAGTTCAGGTCTTCGGCGAGAGCAGACGTGTTTTCGTTTAGCTCTCGTCGTTTGTTCGTGCTGAATTTTAGTACTGCGCTGTGCTAGCATACTTTATCATACTATACTATTATTATACTATACTATCTCTGTGTGTGCAGGCTATATCGTTGGGTGTGGTCTTGTATAGATAAGGACTTGGTCGTGCTTGTTTTAAAGCACGTCTACCTTATCGCAGTAATTTGCGTTGGGTTCCCTTTCTGTTTCTTACATTTCGTTTTAGAAAAGGGTACTGAGGTTTTTTTTCTCTCATTGTTGCGTGGCCTAGTGCCACAAACCACTTGTTGCTATGCCCGGAGGTCGGGATAGCACAATCGTTAAGTTGGAGTTTTCGTCGGGGGTGAGCGTTTCTCCCCCACAGGCGTTTACTATGTTAAAGAACAATGGTGTAGAAGTAAAAGAAATAGAGATGTTGCAGCCGCTTGCGGCCCGCAACACGTACGACCTAAAGTTCAGGTCAGATTCTGCCCGAATTCAGGGCGTGTCTTGCCTTAAAGGGTTGGAAGGGCTCACTGTCACCCCATATGATCGCTCTGTGGTGGTGACGGTTCTGTACCTGAACTTTGAGGTCGATCAGGGCCTGGTGGCGAGGGTTCTCAGTCAGTACGGGACTGTCTCCGACATGCGATGGGTCACCTATCAGGCAGGTGAGTTGAAGGGCATCCTGAACGGAAAGAGGCAGTTCCGTATGGTACTGAAGAGGGAAATACCGTCCTTCCTCTTCATAGGGGGTTCCAAAGCCCATATAAGATACTTTGGACAGCCCCGCACCTGTTTTAAGTGTGGAGAGGAGGGGCACGAAGCCAAGTTGTGTCCCAACAGACGTTGTGGAAAGTGCCTGCAGGTGGGGCACGACAAGGTTGAGTGTCCCAACAAGGTGCGGTGTAACCTCTGTGGGGAGGAGGGACATGTCTCTGGCTCCTGCCCCACTTCGTACTCGGCCCGTGCCAGTGCGGAGGTGGGGCCGGATCATGAGCCCTCGCAGCCAGGCCCAGAACCTATGGTGGAAGAACCTAGGTCCCCTTCACCTGATGAGGTGGCACATCAGGTGGAGCAGGATTTCCTTGCCTCTAAACAAAGTGAAGGGGCCTCTGGGACCCCTGAGGTAGGCCCTCCATCATCATCCTCTTCGACACCCAGGGAGGCCGGATTACTAAAGGTGGAGAATGACCTTCAACTCTCATCAGACTCGGAGACTGACTCTGCAATGTCAGATGCTGGGGGACCTGCCTCAGAGCCTCCCCCAAAGGATCCGCCATCCGGGGAGGGCTGGTTTGAGTTATGTGAGGGGGTAGAACCAGACTCTAAATTGAAAAGGTCAGCTTCAGGCGAAGAGTCAGACCAGGGGATCCATCTTTCTGGGCCACCAGCACCAAGTCAATGTAAGAATAAAAAGGCCAGGTCACAGACAGACGTGTAGTTGCATATTCCACCATGACTGATCCCCTGTCCCTCATGACCCTGAACGTTAACGGCATGAGGGACAGTCGGAAGCGGTCCAGAATATTCCAATTTTGCAAATCACTGGGTGTGGACTTCGTTTTCCTCCAAGAGACCCACATTACGAATGAGGACGATGTCCACACCTGGTCCTTTGAGTGGGGTGGGGGTTTATATGCTTCCTTTGGTTCAACAACATCGTGTGGTTCAGTTATTTTAGTTTCGCCAAGGTGGACTCCCCTGGTCGGAAAAGTTGATTCTGATCATGAGGGCCGGTTGGTATGCATTACAATAAGACACCCTAGCGGGAAATTTTTCCTGTGTAACGTGTATGCGCCCAATCGGCCTTCAGACAGAAGGGACTTTTTCATGACCCTGTCATCCTTCGTTCCTGGCAGTGCTCCGTGTATCCTGGCCGGAGACTTTAACTGCGTCCCCGACACACAGCTGCTTTTTACGTGCTAAAAACGGACACGGCCAGACCGGCGAAAGGATCACTTACATATGGCCAACAACCAAAAAACCGAACAACAACACAAACCACCGAAATCGCCCAGAACACCAGACCGAATCCCTCGACCAGCGAGGACACTGCAGCTCCGGTACGGCTTCATGGAGTCTTTGTTACCACCAACAGAAACCACCACCAACGACCCAACAACACAATCTCAATATAACACACGCCCAAAGGCAACAAACACGCCCCAAGGCAACAAACACGCCCCAAGGCAACCACAGCGCAGGGGGACATGGGGGGGGGGGTCCACTTGTTACATTAAAATCACTATTTACAGTTTACTTACAGTATATACAACTATATAACTATATACAACTATCTACACGTAACGAAAACAAAACTTCCCAAAGAGATCGAACGAGCCCGGCAGGGGATCGGGAACGTCCACTCTCTTCGGGAACCCAAACTGAACTGGGCAAATACAGGCGCACCTTGCCCAAGGGTGCCCCCAGAGGCAGTTGTGGCAAAGGGTAACCTCATTATCCCCACGCTTAAACAAGCTCCACAACCGGATGCAGTTTAAAGTCCTACCCAGGACGTCCCCGACACACAGCTTGATCGAATGTCTATACGTACATCTTCCAGCTGTAGTGTCGTCATGTCGGAATTGGACATGTTCATAAAGAATCACGACATGGTTGACGTTTGGAGAGCGCAACATCCCGGCTTGTCCGTGTTCACTTGGCATCGCCCTGGTGGCACAGACGCCTCAAGGTTGGACCGGGTGTACTCTCCATCTGCACTGTCACCGAGTGACTGTGAAGTTGTGACATGTCCAATTTCGGATCATGATGCAGTTACTGTCTCCTTCCAGCCTCCAGAGTCATGGCCAACAGGGAGGGGGTTCTGGAAAATGAACACAGATATTCTAACGGAGGCAGACTATAGTGAGCAGTTTAAAGCCAGGTACGAAGGGTGGCGAACATTGAAGCCGGCCTTCTCATCAGATTTAGAGTGGTGGGATGACGTAAAGTCCCGCATCAAACAGTTTACAGTTCAGTACTGTGTAGCAAGAGCTCGTCGAAGAAGGGAGGAGTTCCTCTCGCTATGCTCTAGGGAGAGGAACGGGGACTCCTCCACACTTCACGCAATCCAGCAGTATCTCGATCAGAAATTACACGGGGCCCGCGTTCGTGCTCGCGTGCATTGCGTGGAGGCGGAGGAAAAGCCAACTATCAAATTCTACCGGGACGTCACAAAGTATGCCATCGATCGCCGCATAAAGGCAGTCCGTGACGTCCACGGTACGGTACAGAAGGACCCTCTCGACATCGTGGAGGTATTTAAGACCTTCTATGAACAGCTTTATACGCAGGCAGATGTCGATGAGGGCCTTCATCAGTCCCTGCTAGATAATATTGACAAGACCCCCTCTAAAGAGCAGAATGATGGACTTGGTTCTCCCCTGACTGTCGACGAGCTCTGGAAGGCGGTGGCGAAGATGAAAGGCGGAAAGGCGCCTGGGTCCGACGGTATCCCAGTGGAATTTTACAAACGCTTCTGGGGTGCCCTCGGACACGATCTCCGTGATGTATTCGCCTCTGCCTTCCTTGCTGGCTCATTGAGTCCCTCGCAGCGCACAGGCGTTATAACATTGTTACCAAAGTCTGGAGACCCCCTAGAACCGAAAAACAAGCGACCAATTACCTTGTTAAATGTAGACTACAAGATTCTGGCGAAAGCCCTTTGTAACAGGCTAGGCACGGTCATGCCGGATCTTGTAGGTTCGTTCCAGACATGTGCGGTGCGGGGACACAGTATTCAGCAGAACCTCTGGTTGATGCGGGACTTGGTTGAATATGTGATGGACTGTGATCTTCCATGTGCGCTTGTCTCCCTCGATCAGGAGAAGGCCTTCGACATGGTTGATCACGGATTCCTCTTTAAAATCCTGAAGAAGTTTAGTTTGAATCCAGTTTTTGTGAAATGGACCTCTTTACTGTATAATAGTGTATACAGTCGGGTTATCGTTAATAGCCTACCGTCGGATCCCTTCAGAGTTCAACGCGGGGTACGGCAGGGGTGTACCCTGTCACCTCTACTCTATGTATTGTTTAGTGAATCCCTTGGAAGAGCCTTCCAAGTTGAACCTTTGTTTCGACCATTTCACATACCTGGTGGAGCTAAAGTCAAGTGCCTCCAGTATGCTGACGACGTCACATGCGTAGTCTCCGACCTAGCTTCCTTCAGAGCCCTTACTGGCACGCTGTCTACTTTTCATAGAGCGACAGGTGCCAGACTGAACCCCACCAAGACCAAAGGACTCCGTCTAGGTAAGTGGCGGTCGAAACAACTGCCCTTCGCGGCATCATGGGTAGACGACGCCATAAAAATCAATGGCATATGGTTTGGTTACGGTTCACCCGAGTCACTTACCTGGAATGAGAAAGTGGACCTGGTGGAAGCTAGGTTGAAGGACTATGGCGATCGCTACATTAGTCTGTTGGGGAAGGTAACAGTTATAAATCGTTTCGTTTACCCTCTCTTGTGGTATCCGGGCACTGTTCTGGCCGCTCCAGAGGGTGTCCTGGTGCGACTCGAGAGGGCTGTGTTTAGGTTTCTTTGGTCAGAGAAAACGGAGCTGGTCAGAAGAAAAGTGGTGTACCAGGTTCCTAGGCAGGGGGGATTGGGCCTTGTGCACTTTCCTTCAAAGCTCCGTTTTCTCCTGACCAAATGTGTTTTTAGTGCTGTCGAAAGTCAGATGCCGTTTGCCTACTTTGTCCGTTATTGGGGTGGATTATCATTCCGTTGGTTCTTTCCTACCCTGTTTAGCAACGGTGTACCTTTTTAAGTGCATCGAAACGGCACATACAAACAAAAACAAAAACTCAAACCGGATCGGGCAGAAACATAAACGCAAACTTTTTACAAACAACTAAATCAAACAGAAAATTATGTTCATTACAGTAATAGAACTATATGTACAGATACTTACATACACATATATACAACCAAGCACCTCACAAGCCACCCACATACAAACACAGCCCCATTTACAAATTACAGTAGTTCCATATTTACAAACAAAATCACTATTTACAAGTTGACTACCACCCGGCCCGCCCTCACCGAAACAAGCGGACCCCACCGCCTACCGAATGCCGATCTTGGCAAACGGACGAAGTCCGACTCCACCCTCAGCTTAACCTCCGCCCTCACCGACGCCAGGACGACATCAGCAGGCCTCCCCACCCCCCTAAAAACAATGTTACATCGGTCTCTCCATAAGGCTAGCTTTATGGAGGCCGAAACAAAGGTAAGTATGTCCTGAACACTTGTATTGCATAGCGGAGGTGAAAGACCATACAAAGCATAGTCCTGGCTGACAGCCCAGGTGTTACACAACGTTAGGC
>JAIZAY010001289.1:0-17267 GCA_029531755.1 Holothuria leucospilota
ATTAGTACGTAATGTATTAATAGAAAAAGATAAGAAATGACACAGACAATTTTTTTTCTCATTTATTTGTGTCTTCCACTTCTTTCGATAAGCAAAGAAATGAATGACGTCATTGAATAAGGACAAAAAAGGGTTTATCCAGAGGGAGGGTATTTTTTCTCTGCAGTCGATGTCGATGAGAATATTTCCTCCTGTATTTAATTGGAAAAGAAAAAAACGTTAATAAAAAACTTTCTCCACCTTGCTTTATGGGAAACTGTTCAGAGTGCATTCAAATGACCATTAGCCCTGAAAGGAAAGAAAACTTAAAGCCACACAAAACTAGATGAAAAAGGTCTGAGTGCTTTTGCCAAGAATAACAACTGTATTAGTCTGCAGAACAAAAAGGAAGCATAGCAAACGGTGATACCAGGATCGGTCCAGGCTGTGCAGCAGAGGGTCAAAACCATGCATTAGCCACAAAAAGGCCCCTCCCCACTTCTGGGATAAAGGCTCTAGGACAGCTGTGGATGCTCATTTCACGGTGTGTGCACACAGTTTTTTTAAAAGAGGCCATTGTGTCCCTAGTCTTCCGACTGCCGCAGGACTAGAAAAAACTCTCTTCCCTAAGAAAACCCTCGCAACCAGGCGCTGATCGACCCTCGAAGGGAAGGTATAAATGCACTGTCACCGTCACAGGAGCCATCATCATGGGGTGACAGTGAAGCCCCTCTACCCCCTTCAGGCATGACACACCCTTAACACGGGCAGCATCAGACTTAAACTTAAGGTCATACGTGTTTCGGGCCTCAAGCGCCTGCAACATCTCTATTTCTTTAATTTCGACACCATTGTCTTTTAACACAGTAAACGCCTGTGGGGGAGGGACACTCACCCCAGACGAAAACTCCAACTTAACAATTGTGCTATCCTGACTTCCGGGCATAGCACCAGTTTGTGTGGCTCGAGGCCACGAAAGGAGAAAAAACCTCAACTAGTTTTACAAAGGACAAAAATGAGGATGAAGTAAGAAAAACACAAGCTACACAGAAACAAAGCGCGGTCGCAAACAAATGGACACGACCAGACCTACTTATCAACTACAACACAAGCACGCTATAAGGTTTTATGCACAATTGCAGTAAGTAGTACAGCTATCACACAGTGATAAGGTTGCGATTGTGTATAAAACACCTTATAGCGTGCTTGTGTTTTAGTTGATTAGTAGGTCTGGTCGTGTCCTGAGTAGGACGTTAAACTGCATCCGGTTGTGGAGCTTGTTAAAGCGTGGGGACAATGAGGTTACCCTTTGCCACAACTGCCTCCGGGGCACCCTCGGGCAAGGTGCACCTGTATTTGCCCCGGTGCTTTTTAAGTGCTGTTGCCTTTGGGCGTAGTGTTGCCTTCGGGCGTTGTGTTTGCCTTCGGGCTTGGTGTTGCCTTCGGGCGTAGTGTTGCCTTCGGGCGTGGTTTTGCCTTCGGGCGTGGTGTTGCCTTCGGGCTTAGTGTTGCCTTCGGGCGTGGTGTTGCCTTCGGGCGTGGTGTTGCCTTCGGGCTTGGTGTGGCCGTCGGGCGTGGTGATGCCTTCGGGCGTGGTGTTGCCTTCGGGCTTAGTGTTGCCGTCGGGCGTGGTGTTGTCTTTGGGTGTGTGGTGGATTTGGGTGTGTGGTCTTTGTGGGGCTTTGTTTTTAGTGTGACCGGGGGGAGGTTGGTCTGTGGGGTCTTTGGGTTGTTGTCAGTGTGTGTGTGTGGTTCTATTGTTGTAATGAACATAATTTTCTGTTTGATTTGGTGGTGTGTGGATAGTTTTGCCTTTATGTTCCTGTCCGATCCGGTTTGAGTTTTTGTCTTTTGTTTGTATGTGCCGTTTCGATGCACTTAAAAAGCACTGTTCATTTGTTTGCGACCACGCCTTAATTCTGTGTTGCTTGTGTTTTTGTTACTTCATCCTAATTTTTGTCCCTTGTAAAACTAGTTCTAAGGTTTTTTTCCTTTTTATCCCGTGGCCTCGAGCCACACAACTGCTGCTATGCCCGGAGGTCGGGATAGCACAATTGTTAAGTTGGAGTTTTCGTCCGGGGCGAGCGTCTCTCCCCCGCAGGCGTTTACTGTGTTAAAGAATAAGGGGATACAAGTTAAAGAGACAGAGATGTTGCAGGCGCTTGCTGCCCGCAACACATATGACCTAAAGTTTAGGTCTGATGCTGCCCGTGTTAAAGGTGTGTCTTGCCTGAAGGGGGCAGAGGGGCTCACTGTCACCCCATATGATCGCTCTGTGGCGGTGACAGTGTTATACCTGAATTTTGAGGTCGACCAGCGCCTGGTTGCGAGGGTTCTGAGCCAATACGGAACTGTCTCTGACATGCGGTGGTGCAAATATGGTTCGGGCGAGTTGGCCGGCATATTTAATGGAAAGAGGCAGTGCCGTATGGAATTGGACAGGGACATTCCGTCCTTCCTCTTCATAGGGGGTTCGAAGGCCCACATAAGGTACTTCGGGCAGCTCCGCACCTGTTTCAAGTGTGGACTAGAGGGACACGAAGCCAGGTCTTGTCCCAACAGACGTTGTTGCAAGTGCCTGCAGGTGGGGCATGACAAGGCAGAGTGTCCCAACGAGGTGCGGTGTAACCTTTGTGGAGAGGAGGGACATGTCTCTTGTGCGTGCCCCACATCGTACTCTGCCCATGCCAGTGCGGATGTGGAGCAGGCACCTGACCCCTCGCAAGCAGGCCCAGAATATTCCACTGAGGAATTGGAGGAGGCAGCACAAGAAGTAGAAAAAGATTTCCTTGCCTCGAAGCAGTGTGAGGGGGGTACTGTGGCTCCCAAGGCGGACTCCTCACCATCCTCACCACCAACACCAGTGGAAGCTGATAGGATGGCAGTGGAGGAGGACCTACAGCTCTCCTCAGACTCGGAGTCTGCTATGTCAGATGGTGGGGAGTCTGCCTCAGAGCCTCCTCCCAAGGATCCACCTTCCGGGGAGGGCTGGTTTGATTTATGTGAGGGAGAGGAGCCTTCATTGAAGAGGTCGGCCTCAGGCGGGGTGTTAGACCAGGGGGTTCACCATTCTCAAGACCCCTCCCCGAGTTCACAGAGTAAAAAGGTCAGGTCCCAGGTAGATACGTAGCCACTCATTACACCATGGCTGATCCCCTGTCCCTCCTGACTCTAAATGTTAACGGCATGAGGGACAGTCGGAAGCGGTCAAGGATATTCCAGTTTTGCAAAACACTGGATGTGGACTTCGTTTTCCTCCAGGAGACCCACATTATGAATGAGGACGATGTCCACACCTGGTCCTTTGAGTGGGGCGGGGGTTTACACGCTTCCTTTGGCTCAACAACATCTTGTGGTTCAGTTATTTTAGTTTCGCCAAGGTGGACTCCGCTGGTCGGAAAAGTCGATTCTGATCATGAAGGCCGGTTGGTATGCATTACAGTAAGACACCCATGTGGGAAATTTTTCCTGTGTAACGTGTATGCGCCCAATCGGCCTTCAGACAGAAGGGACTTTTTCATGACCCTGCCATCCTTCGTTCCTGGCAGTGCTCCTTGTATCCTGGCTGGGGACTTTAACTGCGTCCCCGACACACAGCTTGACCGAATGTCCACACGTACGTCTTCGGGCTGTGGTGTCGGTATGTCGGAATTGGACATGTTTATAAAGAATCATGACATGGTTGACGTTTGGAGAGCACAACATCCCGGCTTGTCCGTGTTCACTTGGCACCGCCCTGATGGCACGGACGCCTCAAGGTTGGACCGGGTGTACTCTCCACCTGCACTGTCACCGAGGGACTGTGAAGTTGTGACATGTCCAATTTCGGATCATGACGCAGTTACTGTCTCCTTTCAGCCTCCAGAGTCATGGCCAACAGGGAGGGGTTCTGGAAAATGAACACATATTCTAACGGAGGCTGACTATAGCGAACAGTTTAAAGCCAGGTACGAAGGGTGGCGAACATTGAAGCCGGCCTTCTCAACAGATTTAGAGTGGTGGGATGACGTAAAGTCCCGCATCAAACAGTTTACAGTTGAATACTGTGTAGCAAGAGCTCGTCGAAAAAGGGAAGAGTTCCTCTCGCTCTGCTTTAGGGAGAGGGACGGGGACACCTCCGCACTCCACGCAATCCAGCAGTACCTTGATGAAAAACTGCGCGGGGCCCGTGTTCGTGTTCACTGTGTGGAGGCGGAGGAAAAACCAACCATCAAATTCTACCGGGACGTCACAAAGTATGCCATCGATCGCCGCATAAGAGCAGTCCGTGACGTCCACGGTACGGTGCAGAAGGACCCTCTCGACATCGTGGAGGTATTTAAGACCTTCTATGAACAGCTTTATACGCGGGCAGATGTCGAGGTAGACTTTCAAGGGTCCCTATTAGATAATATTGACAAGACACCCTCTAAAGAGCAGAATGATGGACTTGGTTCTCCCCTGACTGTCGACGAGCTCTGGAAGGCGGTGGCGAAGATGAAAGGCGGAAAGGCGCCTGGGTCCGACGGTATCCCAGTGGAATTTTACAAACGCTTCTGGGGTACCGTCGGGCACGATCTCCGTGATGTATTCGCCTCTGCCTTCCTTGCTGGCTCATTGAGTCCCTCGCAGCGCACAGGCGTTATAACATTGTTACCAAAGTCTGGAGACCCCCTAGAACCGAAAAACAAGCGACCAATTACCTTGTTAAATGTAGACTACAAGATTCTGGCGAAAGCCCTTTGTAACAGGCTAGGCACGGTCATGCCGGATCTTGTAGGTTCTTTCCAGCCATGTGCGGTGCGGGGACACAGTATTCAGCAGAACCTCTGGTTGATGCGGGACTTAGTTGAATATGTGATGGACCGTGATCTTCCATGTGCGCTTGTCTCCCTCGATCAGGAGAAGGCCTTCGACATGGTTGATCACGGATTCCTCTTTAAAATCTTGAAGAAGTTTAATTTGAATCCAGTTTTTTGTTAAATGGACCTCTTTACTGTATAATAGTGTATATAGTCGGGTTATCGTTAATGGCCTACCGTCGGATGCCTTCAGAGTTCACCGTGGGGTGCGGCAGGGGTGTCCCCTGTCACCTCTACTCTATGTATTGTTTAGTGAATCCCTTGCAAGAGCCTTCCAAGTTGAACCTTTGTTTCGACCATTTCAGATACCTGGTGGAGCTAAAGTCAAGTGCCTCCAGTATGCTGACGACGTCACATGCGTAGTCTCCGACCTAGCTTCCTTCAGAGCCCTTACTGGCACGCTGTCTACTTTTCAAAGAGCGACAGGTGCCAGACTGAACCCCACCAAGACCAAAGGACTCCGTCTAGGTAAGTGGCGGTCGAAACAACTGCCCTTCGCGGCATCATGGGTAGACGACGCCATAAAAATCAATGGCATATGGTTTGGTTACGGTTCACCCGAGTCACTTACCTGGAATGAGAAAGTGGACCTGGTGGAAGCTAGGTTGAAGGACTTTTGCGATCGCTACATTAGTCTGTTGGGGAAGGTAACAGTTATAAATCGTTTCGTTTACCCTCTCTTGTGGTATCCGGGCACTGTTCTGGCCGCTCCAGAGGGTGTCCTGGTGCGACTCGAGAGGGCTGTGTTTAGGTTTCTTTGGTCAGGGAAAACGGAGCTGGTCAGAAGAAAAGTGGTGTACCAGGTTCCTAGGCAGGGGGGATTGGGCCTTGTGCACTTTCCTTCAAAGCTCCGTTTTTCTCCTGACCAAATGTGTTTTTAGTGCTGTCGAAAGTCAGATGCCGTTTGCCTACTTTGTCCGTTATTGGGGTGGATTATCATTCCGTTGGTTCTTTCCTACCCTGTTTAGCAACAGTGTACCTCACAGTTGGAGACCAACGAAGGCATACTGTCAGATGAGGGAGACACTACGTATTATGTCAACTGTAGGGGACGTTTTGCAGTCCAGTGCGGGGGACCAGTACCGGGCCATTTTTGATGACTTGGTTGGTCAGGTCCAACCCAACGACTATGCGTCAGGGCCGGAAGTGTGGCGTGTCGTCCACAGCAGGACACTCGATCACCGCCGGCGTGACCTGCTGTGGCGGATCGCACACGACGCCATCGTAACGAATCTCAAGCGCCTTCGGTGGCGTCTTGGAGATGGCATTTGCCCCCGCACTGGATGCACAGGGTGGGAGAGTGTGCCCCATGTGTTTTGGCAGTGTGGCTTTGTGGCCCTCCTCTGGGAGTGGTTTCAAGCTCTGGCTGATCGGTCAGCCTGGGCGGTCAGCCAGGACTACGCTTTGTATGGTCTGTCACCCCCGCCATGCAATACAAGTGTTCGCGGGAAACTTACCTTTGTTTCGGCCTCCATAAAGCTGGCCTTGTGGAGAGACCGGTGTAATATTGTGTTTAGGGGAGAGGGGAAGCCTGCAGACGTCGTCCTGGCGTCGGCGAGGACGGAGATTAAGCTGAGGGTGGAGGCCGACTTCGTCCGTTTGCCAAGGTCGACGTTCGGCAGGTGTTGGGGTCCACTTGTTTCAGTGCGGGCGGGCCGGGTGATAGTTAATTTGTAAATATTGTAAATATTGAAATTGCAAATAGTCCTACGTGATTGGCTTGGGTTTGGGGTGGTTTTGTACATAGCACAGACATTTTGTGTGCTAGCGCAATGTACAGATTTCTGTAAATAGTTCAGAGTTATGTTTTTGTCCGGTCAGGTTTAAGTTCTACTTGTTTCTTCGTGCCCGTTTCTACGTACGTAAAAAGCCCCCCCAATCTGTCCTCAGACTCGGCGATGTCGGATGGCGGGGAGCGTGCCTCAGAGCCTCCTCCAAAGCATCCACCTTCGGGGGAGGGTTGGTTTGATTTGTGTGAGGGGGAGGGGCCAGAGTCTGCACTAAAGAGGTCGACTTCAGGCGAAGTATCAGACAGGGGAACCCATCACTCTGGGACGCCCGTACCAAGCCCACGGATTAAAAAGATAAGGTCCCAGCCAGAGTATTTAGTGTGAATGGTTTTGTCTTTGTGTCCCCGTTTTCTTTTGGGGTTTCTGTTCTGTTTGTGTCTGTGCCCATGCATGCCACAAAGTTTTTTTGGTAGTTCAGTGTAAATAGGTTTGCTTTGTTCCACATTAGGTCCGCCCGGCTACAAGCATGTAAAGAGCACATCACATTATTAATACTGTAAATAGTGGGGGTTGACCACATGAATGCTGGCCTGGTGTATATAGTTGTCCTTGTGTTTCATGTCACGTCCGGTGTTTTGTTCCGGAGCACGTAAGGAGCACCCAAAGTTACAAGAAAGCATTGAACAGACTCAACCTGAACACTCTTCTGTTGATGTAAATGGGTATGTAAATAGTTTTGCCTAGTGAGATTGTAAATAGTCCTATGTAACTAGTTTGGGTTCGGGGTGGTTTTGTACATAGTTATCGCAGAAATTTTGTTTGCTAGCGCAATGTACAGATTCTGTAAATAGTTCACCTTTGTATTTTTGTCCGGCCAGGTTTAAGTTCTCCTTTGTTTCTTCGTGCCCATTTCTACGTACGTAAAAAGCCAGGCGGCAATGACTCCGTAACAAAACTAAAAGGTATCAGCTGGAGTAAGGGTTTCAATAAGAACCAGTAATTTTGGGTCAAGCCCAATAAATATGTACAATTAGCCAAAACTGCTGTCGCAAGTGTTTAATTCGGTTTAACTAGAAATATATGACAAATATTTTCCAATTTTTGTGTAATATGCAGTATAACATATAAGTACAAAATCTCTGAAAATTGTACCACCAGGCTGTCGGTATTTTTGAAGTAAGATATAGTTAGACATGGATCTTCAAGCTAAAAAGGGCTGTCGCAGCAATTTTACCAAAAGTGAAATTGTAAAAAATAACATATCCTTCAGATATTTCTCGTAAATTTAAGTGCTTATGAAAAGAACATTACTAAGTCTGTAAGGAATTAATATTTTTTTAATTAGGTGAATACACTACACCTTGATATTTTTCGAACAAACTTTGTCGCAAATGGAACGGTAACCTACGTTACCTTCATTTTATAAATCCATGTAAACACATTTATTAAAGCTCAATCAAATCGGTGTCTATAATAAGAAGGTCAGGTTAGATGCCATTTATGTCCAACCCCAGTCTCCTTGCTCCTTGAATTCTTGAAAAGTTGATTTTGAAGTAAAATATAACCTTAAAATCGCTTGATTTTTACCGTATAGATAAGCAATGTAACATACGTAACGCCGATCCACTGGTTTCACTGTAACTAAAAAATGTAGAGTGGTGATCAAATGGTAGTGTTTAGTACTAGTTACTAATTTAGAAACAATCACCCTTTAATTATGCAAGGGTCATTTTTTTCGGCACTTCTAATATCACTTTTAACTTACGTTACCGTAACTTTCGTTACCAAGCTTTTTCTCAATGTCATTATCTCCTTACGAATGTCCTTGTTTTTGACACATTATCATAGCAAATGTGTTACGCACTCCTACAATAACGTAGGAACTTCAAGCCGCGTCGCAGGCTTCAAGATGACGTGGTAAAGACCGTACTAAGTGTGTTTTTATGACCGATTATTTTGCAAACAGAAATACACCTGGTGAGTGTATTCTTTTTTGTTGTTTCTATAATCATCTACGTGTATCCTAGGCCATTTAGAAACGTATTTGAAATCATTGTTGGATAGGAAAATGATGATTTCTTAAAAAAACGTCACTTCTTGTTGTGTGGGCTATCTTGTACTGGGAGCCAAATGGTCTTGTAGGTTACATTCACTCCGTAACGTATGTTACACTTTTACATTATGAACTGAAAGGCGTCATACAGTAGTATTAAATTTGGATTGGTAAAGGAAAACAACGTGGACTATTAATAGATGCATTGTGGGTTTTCTATCCTCTATTCTTTCGTTGACATATCGAACGGTGTTTGTAGCGTATCATGCTGAATCTGTATGTAACGAAGGTTACATTCGTTTCGTAGACGTTTTTCCTAAATTGCATATAAACTGCAGTTTAGTACCATAACTGTTTAAAAAGTTGACCTTAGAAAATAAGTATCGGACGTACTTACATGTAAATACAGCAAGTATATTAATCAGGCTCATTTGGAAATGTCGGTGGCCTCTCAAGCTTTATCCCTTCCGTAACGTAGGTTACATAACCTAATAAATACTGTGCTACGTATCTCGACACATATACAAGGAACTTGGCAAAGTCAAGAGACAGGGTTATTCGAGCTGCATACAGAGCCCGAAAAACAGGAAATGGACAAGGCGGCCTATTTAAAGGCAGAGAGACTTAGACTAAAGAAAAACGTTACGTCCCTGTAGGCCTACATAAACTCTCAAAGCAGAAACAGAACCATCGTAGGGCAGATGTTCTGATCCGAGTGCAGACATAGTACCTCTACTATCAAGACTATATTGGATTCCCTTGTACCCCGAGTGACCAAACGTATTCCTGGCGTGACGCAACTCCATTACTGGACTGATATTTCCCCCGCTCAATACTGTAATAAAACTATATTTTCGTTAGTCTCAGATCACCATGTCATCTTTGATGGCATACGCCAGATGGAATTATTTCGAGTGCGCGGACATGGTAATGGTCCATGCCATGGAGTGGGCGGTACCATATACCGTGAACTTCCGGCTGGCCGATCACGCCGTTATTCAAGATGCTCACGATCTGACGATTTCTACACTTGGACGATTTAAGAGCGTGAGAACACAGGAACAGAGTAATATTTTGTGAGTAAGGATGATTGCACTAGCAGTGGCGAAATGATCAAGAAGAAGTAGTCTGGGATAAAGAGTATCCCTGGAACTTTGAGAACAAACGCTTTTATTGGAATGGCGGATCAACAAATTATTTCTCGGGATTTGTCATGTTACTGTCAGTTCTGTGTAGGCCCAAATCCCAGCGATCATGATACAGGAGACATGTGAAGTGGTTAGGCAAATCATTCTCTCTCATCCTCCCATTCAAATGTCACCCTATGAAACTCCTGCCCAGTCAACTGCGTCACCTGATGAAGTCCCAACGCCAACCAACGAAACACTGGTTCGAACCAATGAAGTGTACCGGACCCCTGAGGACAGCCACGAGGATGAGCTTCCCGTGTATTAGAGTGACGGTTGCTGGTTTATTAGGTGATAATTGGTAGATTGGCTCGGTAATTGATGCTGATGATGAGGACGTGCACATCACTTTTATGAAAGGATGCAAAGCTAGCAATTATTCGGAGCACGTACACATGGCCAGCAGTTCAGGATAAAATTTGGGTACCAAAAGCTAACGTACTCTGCCAAATTAAAGCCCCTGTCCGCATGTCAAGGCGAGTTTACAAGGTACCAAGTGATCAGGCAGCTTTCATTATAATGTGTACAGACATTTTACAAATGAGGGCCTGAAAGTTTGAAACAAGATGAAAAAATGTTGTTATGAAATTAGTATTAATGTGTTCATGAAAAATGTTGCTAAACTTTGTTTCATTAAAGGCATATTGATTGTTTTTGTAATCTACGATACTATATCCACGAAACATACGTACTTGACGTACTTTGAACTCAAGTAAGGTTATTAAGTGAAGACCAAATGAATCTTAAGAAACGCACTGAATGAAAATATGTCCTTAAGAAAATCACATGGGATAAAAACGTCATTTGAACTTATACAAAAAACGGTATATTTTTTAAAGCCAGACTTTCCATGTTGACAACAGTAGTATCATTTAAAGTATCATTAAAGTACTCTAGACAATAACATCCTTCAAAAGAAAGCGAAATTTTCAAGCATATGCATAACTACGAGTCAGTTAGTTGTGACTCTTGCTTCAATTTAATGATGTATTTGTTCCCAGAGGTGAAAAGGTGAAAAGCCTGCCGTAAGGTAAGTTACATAGGTAAATCTTAGATTTGCTGCTGTAAGCAACGTTATACTTTAAGTGGAAGCATGTAATACTTGGTGTTTATTTGTTTTCCGATTAACTTTCAAAGTGTGCAAACGTGAGAATAAATCGCCCAAAAGCAGAGAATAAATCGCGCAAAAGCAGGGGAAAATGTAAAGACGTTTACCGGTCACATAGCAAAAGCCTATGTATTAATGAATCCTTAAACAAACGTTTTTGTGATATTTTGTTATTTCAAGTTTATCAGTAAAACTAGATTTGAAGTTAGACCAATCAGTTGTTTTTTGAAAAAGAAAGTTTTGAAAAAAGGGAGATTAAATGAAGTTGTTGGTTCGAACTTTACTGACTGTTCTTTACTGCGTTTATATTGTTTCTCGTGTAACCTACGATACCGTCCAATGTAACTTACGTGATCCTACTTCATGTCAAAGCAACTTTAAAACCTGTAAATGGAATCAACTGAAAAGTCTTAGTGTAAGAGCATGTTCAAATGGAAAGTGTTTTTGTCCAGAACACTTACCTTATGTCCAGTGATAACAAAGATACACTAAACAATCATAAGTATACCTCGGATAATTCATTTGCTATTAACTCATGCCAAACATTATTCATGTAAAAAACTATGAAAATGAAGAGCTAACGCAGAATTTTCGTACAACCAGCGACATCCACGCGTAAGAAACTTTTACGTATCTGACATTAGTCCCAAATTTATTTTTTCCTAATTCTGTTGTGTGTAGTAACGTATGTTTCATAGGTGAAATAGGGAAGTGTGACGAAAATGTAAGTAAAATTTTAATTATGTAACATTTGGTGCTCATTTTGTTCAGAATAATTCTTCAAAGTTTCGACTTCCAAAAAATATCAGGAAGAATAAAATTAGACAAACTTCATTTTTTCCAACTTGTCATTTTACATATGTACATATTTATTGGGCTTGACTCTTTTGGGAGGAAGGGTTCGTTGAGACTTCTCACATTCTACAGATCGTTTACATGTGCCTGGCAAGGAAAGAGTTAGGACACTAAGTCAATGTAATCAATGCTGGCCTACTTGCATTGTTGGAATTGTACTTTTTGCTTTTAATTTTTCATCGTGAATCCTGGAATCAGAAATATTAAGTTAACTTTTGTATCAACATTTCGCGCAATAATTTCACAAAAGTGATGGGGTCTTTGTCCTCGCACGCGTCGTGCGCGTGTCCAGTACAGTATGCATGCATATAGCTACAACGTTACTCAAGTGCGTATGGTTACCACTCTAGTGGTATCACCGTGTACGTTTTCAGCACTGACGTACGTGTGAGAGTTGGTATACGTGTACCGCATCGATAAAATTAACCGCGCGCGCGCCAACTAAAGTTACTAGTCACTTTCTTGTCCTTGCAGCTTGCACTGTGCAGGCGATCGACCAACAATTCCTGATACAGGGTGAGAAACGAACAGGTATTTTTATTTAGTTTTCGTGATTTGTTTTATCAATTAGCACTGTATTTGACAGAAAATATTTTGTTTTTAAGTGAATTTAACTTCTAAATTTTAATTACTTACCAAAACCTTTTTAACTTGGGCACTCGCCAACAACGTAGGCTAGGCCTAGGGCCAAGGCTAATCTGCTTTTCGTGAACGTTAACGTTACTTCAATAGTCCTAACGTAGCCAAGGTCTAGCCTAGGGCCTACCTACACTACAGTACAGGTTAGTACTACAGTACAGGTTCGGCCTACACTGCAGGCCGAACGTTAACCAAGTACTAGGCCCCGCCTGGGCCACTATAGGACTTGGCCTAGTTAGCCTACCTAGGCCTAGGCCTAATTCAAATCCAACTAAGATTTAGGAGTCTATGCATGTTCTTGTAGGCCTACAGTATGTGTACCAATAGCGTGAAACATTTATTGATCGCATTTTTCAAAACTTATCAAATAGTACATCGAGTATCATCCATATTCAGTACGAAGACAAAGTCTTTCATACAGCATTAAAATAATCTCGCAAATTTTATTAGGATATCGGTAAACACAGATTTATAGGTTTCACGCTGTTGGTACACATACTGTGGGCTACATCAGTGATGCACATAGGCCTAGGGGGCCCACTTTGATAAATGTTTTAGTGCATGAAGTCTTACATGCGTAATTTCAGTTAGGGCCTAATTCTAAACAAGGTAGCCTACTTTTCAACAAGGTGCCTCATAGAGGCTTCACTTTGATACGGACAGGGACTCATGATAGGCTTAGGCCTAGGTGTGCCGTTTGTCTGTTTAGGCTAGGACTATTAAACTTTTTCAAAAAGAGTTAGCCTATAGTGGAAATGCATTTAGTATTTCTGTAATAAGTGTAGATTTTAATAAATTTTGATAGGCCTAGGGCCTATAGGGAAAATCCATGTTGGTCAATGTTTTTGTTTTGTTTCATCATTTGTCAGACAAAGCAGCAAAAAGTCTACATCAATATATGTAAAAATATGATTCTGGAGAGATTATTTGTGAATAATTTTGATGTCCTGTATTTATTAAAGTAATGATTGTTCAAATCAGTTTCCATATTTATTCTATATAATATTATATCACATAGCAGAGATAATTATTTGACCATATAACTTGTGTATATGAAATTATTATGACTTTTCTTCAAAAAACGTAGCCTAGGTTATTTAGAATTTACACGCACAATTGATGAATGCATGCTCAATAACTAAATACAAAGCATCGATAACAGTTTATTTAAAGGGAGAATGCAGTCACCCCAATAAAGAATTGTATAGTAGACTGGCTCTTGAGAATCATGTGACAGTGTTTTTCTCACTCAGTTGTAAAATTTACAGGAGCAACTTCTTGATTTATTTTGAATATGCAATATTTATGTTCTAAAATACCGAAAGATACTTGGAAGCGAAATAAGAAATTTGTGACATTTAGCTACTGCTTCAAAATAAGTTTGGGGCGACTGCTTCTGACCTTTAACGTATGTTATTCTTGGTGTCCTCCAGCATAACATACGTTAAATGGGGTGAATTTTCATCATAGTAACATATTTTCAAGCAGAAACCTGGTGTACTATGCAGTGTTGTCGCCACGCCGGTCGGGCCTAACCGGCACTGGCCCTTGCCGACCGGCACGGAGCTTAAAATTGCTGGCTTCCGACCAGCACAAAAATTATCAACTTCAGTAAAAAGGACTTATAAAAATCACAACTTTGACAAATGGAATTGTGAAAACTTTGAACGTACCCTTTGACCATGAACTTTACCCGTACATCAGTGGCGTAGCTAGGAATTCGGTGACGGGGGGGGGGGGGGGGGGCATGGAGCACGATTTACTATCTAAGCGGAGCGCCACCACAGGTTGGCGCGGGGCGTACAAGAAAATTTTTGGCTCCCCAAGGCTCTCAGATGGCTGGAGATTGCATCTCCGGGCCGTTTGACCTGCGCTGAAAATATCTCTAAATTGGCATTTCGTGTACTAACATTTTGGATAATGACACATATTTAACAAAAAAAAAGAAAGAAAGAAAGAAAAAAATCACATAACTCCTCGGTAGATATGGATGTTCTTTATGACCACCATGGGCGGCGATCCGTCTTTGAAAGTGGGATATATAGTCAGCAGCAATATCTAAGCGGAGCGCCACCATCAGTTGGCGCGGAGCGTAGAAAATTTTGGCAAAAAATACCCCCAGATCACTGGAAATTGCCCTTCCCAGGCTTTTCAACGTGATACTAAGACAACTGTCTGATGTCTTTCCTAAAAAAAATAGGCCTATTGGAAAAAGTCTAGAAATAGGTAAAGTGTTCTGACTTCCGGATATATAGTCAGCGGTAATATCTGAGCGGAGCGCCACCAAAGGTTGGCGCGTAGCGTACCAAGAAAATTTGAGCTTTGAATACATCCCAGATCGTCGGAAATGGCACTTGTCAGGCTTGATAGCAGCCATCAAGATGCGCAATTGTTGCGAAAAATTTTTAAAGGTTGATTTGAATTTGTTCTAAAACACATTAAGTTTGTCACAATTTATCCGACTTTATTCAAAATTATCCAGAGTGGAGTTATCCCTATGGATTTCAGTGAATTGATTGGAACGGAGATTTTCCACAGCCAGAGTCTATTATTATTATTACTGAGTACAGGTAACGCCAAGATTTGCCCGACGGGAGGCCTGCGACCCGAGGCCCCTAGAGCCCCAGTGCTGTTGGGTATAGGTGATGTAACCCCTTGTTACATAGAGGGACCCGAATTCTTAGCCTATGGCACCGTCACGTCCATTTCAATAATGCTAACTGCAACTGTTCACAACCTAGACCAATTTGGTTTCTTGACCGAGGCCTACACTTTGGTTGAGTGGCTTAACATTAAGTTTCAGGGGTCAGGCCAACTTCTTCGGAACTGGGATATCGACCGGACATCTTAAGCCTCTTACTAAGGCCCTTTAGTACCTGTGAATAGGGGCGTAAGGGCTATTCTTGGTTGAGAGCGTGGGTCTACCATAATACAGTAATCGTTCCCACAGTTAGAACTTGACTCCTTACTGCATACATTACCAGTAGTACCGGCAATCGTTGGACTTGAAGATGAAGTCGCCGTAGACACTGACAGTTAGTAGGTTTAACAGTAGGCTAACACCAAACAGCACACATGACAATGACGCTTGACGTTACAGTTACACTATGTGCTTGTATTCTGGTTGTTTCCTTCCTCAAAACAAATACGGTCCATATGAGTAGGTCATGACAAATTCAATCCCAGCCAAAGGCTTGGGTTTACTGATAAACTGGTAGCGTTTTAGCTATTTTAGCCCCTGTTTAACCTGTTTTGCCGCTGTTTTAGCCGTTCACAACTGTGTGAGAACCTCCCTGACTGAAGTCCTCCCATGCTCTGACCATGCTCTGCTCCGAACAACAAGAAAAAGCAAAGGCCCTAAGTGCCCCAAGCGGCGACCCGTCACAACCGGAAACAGCGAGTAGTACCTAGCTGCCTCCCAGAAGAGAATCTCATCACTTGCTCCAACAGGTGAGGTGGGATTTGAAAAAAAAAACACCCTGTGTACTAGACCATTTCATTCGGGCCACATATTGCATAAAATTTGTATATGCTAGAGAAGCATAATTTGGCGTTGATTAAATGTTTTTCCCGGAATCTAAAATGTAAACTTGCGAAGCGCGCAAAATTTTTTTGGTAGGTTTCACAAAAAAAGCAACACATGTAATCATGGAGAACAAAAAGAAGGAAAATCTTTAGGGGTTTTAGACCGTATAAGAGAAGACCGTATAAGAGATAAAATATGCATTGTATCGAAACTACCTTGACCATCCGATCAAATAGCCAAGCATTGCTCCGTGAGTCCTTCACCAACTGACCGTGCCGCATGACACACACAAAAGAGCAGTTACTAGCCTTTGCGATGGGAGGAAATTTCCGAACTCTACATAAACTGTGTACTTTTCCTACATGTTACTTTGTGAGGTGGGAAGGACTTGCGCTATCTAGCAATGTAGAGTGGAACCATAGAAGAAACTGGATTAGCTCTTCTGCGCGCGTAGCGCGCCGAAAATTTTGTGTTTTTAGAAGAGAAATTGTCCTCTTTAGAGCAAAAATGGGTAAAACGACATTGTAAATGTTGGATGTTGGGGGGCCAAAATGAGACTGCCCAAGAACTATAAAATATTTATATTTTTTTTATTTTTTTTGGCATCGGTGAGGGGGGGGGGGGCGGCATGGCCCAATGGCCCCCCCCCCCAAATACGCCAGTGCCGTACATCATCATATGGAATGTGAGTTTGAGCATCGTGATCCTCGGATTTTGAAATGCATTGAAATCATAACAGAAACAAGTTATGTAGGAATATAATCCTACTGTATTCATAGCACTAGCGCACAAAATGAAAATTGTGCGCTATTGTGTGAAAATTGAAAAGGGAAAATGAAACACTTAAGGGCTGAAAAATGGGATAGATCACACTTTTGTAACCCAGTATCATATCTTAACTATCCTTGATATTTTCCAATGGCAGAATGATTTTGGAAGAAATCATCCAAAGCCATCATTTTTCTTCCCATTTTTCATTTGGCACTGTGCAGTACCTACTCTACACCTCAGAACATTGTAATAGATTGAAATTCTGTAATACATTGTAATTCTGCATGAGTAGTATAGGGGCCGAGAGTATTCGATTTCTTCCCAGAAGTACCGATTATATTCGATAATTAGGTAAAAAAGGCGATAATATTCGATAATGATTGTAGGGGGGCCTGATAAAGTCGTTTTGACGATGGGGCCTAATATACTCGCTCTTGGTTTCGACTTGACATTTGATTACTATCGACTTTCATTTTGGCGAAAAGCTTAGACTTGTTAATACACCGAAAGCACAAGGTTCTTTTCTGGCCAAACTAGAAATAAGAAAATTAAAAGAGCAAAAACTTACATGTGATATC